>CM065691.1:56762492-56767492 GCA_017654935.2 Phymorhynchus buccinoides
TCTCTCCTCTCTCTCTCTACTGTCGCGATCTCTGCCCCCACCCCCCTATCCTTTCGCCCTGCTCTAAAACTGTGCCTCTCGTCACTCTCATTCTTGTCTCTGACTCTAAATCCTCCCTCTCTGTTCTCTCTCGGTCTGCTCTCTCTCTCACTCTCCCCCACCCCCTCTCGACCTCTCTCCTCTCCCTCTCACTTCTCTTGTCTGTCTCCTCTCATATTTATACAACTTCTGACTCTAACTCTCCCTTTTGTCTCTGTGTCTGTCTCTCTGTCTGTCTGTCTGTCTCTCTCTTTCTCTCTCTCTCTTTCTCTCTCTCCCTCTCTCTCTCTCTCTCTCCCCTCATCTCTTTGTCTGTCTCTCTTTCACTCTCATATATATTTAAACTTCTGACTTCTAACTCCTCCCTTTGTCTCTGTGTCTGTCTCTCTCTGTCTGCTGCGTCACTATCACACTCTCTCTCCCCTTCTCTCTCTCCCTCTCTCTCTCTCTCTCTCTCCCCCTCTCTCTTTGTCTGTCTCTCTTTCACTCTCATATATATTTAAACTTCTGACTTCTAACTCCTCCCTTTGTCTCTGTGTCTGTCTCTCTGTCTGCTGCGTCACTATCACCTCTCTCTCCCCTTCTCTCTCTCCCTCTCTCTCTCTCTCTCTCTCCCTCCTCTCTCTTGTCTGTCTCTCTTTCACTCTCATATATATTTAAACTTCTGACTTCTAACTCCTCCCTTTGTCTCTGTGTCTGTCTCTCTCTCTGCTGCGTCACTATCACCTCTCTCTCTCCCCTTCTCGTCTCTCCTCTCTCTCTCTCTCTCTCTCCCCCCTCCTCTCTTTGTCTGTCTCTCTTTCACTCTCATATATATTTAAACTTCTGACTTCTAACTCTCCCTTTGTCTCTGTGTCTGTCTCTCTGCTGCTGCGTCACTATCACCTCTCTCTCTCTTCTCTCTCTGCTCTCTCTCTCTCCTCATCTCTCTTCTCTCTCTCCCCCTCTCTCTTTGTCTGTCTCTCTTTCACTCTCATATATATTTAAACTTCTGACTTCTAACTCCTCCCTTTGTCTCTGTGTCTGTCTCTCTCTCTGTCTGTCTGCGTCATCTATCACCTCTCTCTCCCCCTTCCCCTCTGCAGTCTCTCTCTCTCTCCTCTCTCTTTGTCTGTCTCTCTTTCACTCTCATATATATTTAAACTTCTGACTTCTATCCTCCTTGTGTTCTCTGTTGTCTGTCTCTCTGTCTGCTGCGCCACTATCCGGCTCTCATCGTCCCTTCTCTCTCTCCCTCTCCATCTCAATCTCTCTCTCTATGTCTCTCCTCTCTCTCTCTCTCTCTCTTTCTTCTTACCTCTACCTCTATATTTCTCTCCCTCTCCCTCTATTTCTCGCACTACCATTTTACCTCTCCTTGTCTCTATCATCTTTCTTTCTCTATTTCTCTCTCTCCCTCTATAATTATGCATTTCTCCTTTGAATACAAAGGACATAATTGGGTTTGTCGTTATTTGTTCCGTATCGTGCTTTTTACACCAAGGCTAGTCTGCAAGGTGCAATGCCAAAGTTTTAAACAAAAGACATAGAGTACTAACAGGTCCGCGCGTTGGTTGGGTCCGCGCGTGCGTGCCACCCCCCCCCCCCCCCCATTGAAATCGTAGACATTATATTGAAATTACGTCATACTTGCGTCATTTTTTCCAATGCCTTAAGGGGTACGCAACCCCCCTTCGTACTCTAATTGATTTTGTCGACATTTCTTCCGTATCGTGTTTTACTTCAAGGTTAGTCTGCAAGGTGCGATGCGATTATGAAAGCATGATTTTACTCCCCACTCTCTCTCTCTCTCTCTCTCTCTCTCTCTACTCTCTCTCGCTCTCTCTCTCTCTCTCTCTCCTCCTCGTCCTCTCTCTCTCTCTCCTCTCTCTCTCTCTCTCTAGCCTCTTCTCTCTCTCTCTCCCCTCTCCCCCCCTCTCTCTCTCTCTCTCTCTTGATCTCTCCCTCTCCCTCTCCCCCCCTCTCGACCAGAGAGAGAGAGAGATCTCTCATTCTTCCGTCTCGACTCTCTCCTTCCAGAGAGAGAGAGAGAGAGAGAGCTCTCTCTCTACTCCTGCTCCTCTCTCTCTATCACTCTCTCTCTCTACTCTCTCTCTCTCTCATCTCTCTCTCTCTCTCTCTCTCCTCTCTCTCTCTCTCTCTCTCTCTCTCTTGTGGCAGGTGGGTGTTTTTTTTAGATTAGTTTTTCCAATGTATTTATTTCAATTCTCTCTCTCTCTCTCTCTCTCTCTTCTCTATCTCTCTCTCTCTCTCTCTCTCTTCTCTCTCTCTCTCTCTCTGGGTGTTTTTCTCTCTCTCTCCCATGTATTTATTTCACTCTCTCTCTCGTCTCTCTCTCTCTCTCTCTCTTTTGTCTTCTCCCTCCTCTCCTCTCTCTCTCTCTCTCTCTCTCTCTTCTCCCTCCTCTCTCTCTTCTCTATCTAATCAGCATATTGTCTCGTGACATAGCTCTATCTGCCGTCATGATCAAGAAGTAAAAGTAACTAATAAATATAAATACCTAGGTGTTTTTTTTCACCACAAAATTAAGTTTAATGTCAGGATGGTTAGAAACGGCTAGAAAAGGAAGAAAAGGAGTGATAGAAATTCTTAGGACAATGAGAAGACTAAGTTCTATTGATGCCCTCTGTTCTGGAAACTTTTTGATACTCAAATAGAGCCAATCTTATCATACGGCGCTGAAATTTGGGGGCTCGATGAAAATAAACCAATGGAAAATGCACACACTTTTGCGATCAAAAGATTTCTTAGTGTACCTCTACATTCCTCAAATAATATGTGCTATGGGGAATCTGGTAGATATCCTCTATTTGTCAGAACATATATTTAAATGCATAAGATATTGGTTGAAATTAATCAGATTACCAAATACTAGATTATGTAAGCAAGCCTATGAAATGCTTTTAATACAACAGGAAAAAGGATACAGCAATTGGGTTTCAGATATAAAGAGGATACTGTTTGTAAATGGGTTTGGGTTTGTTTGGGTTCTTCAAGAAATAGGACATGAAAAAGTATTCTTATTAGAATTTAAGCAACGTCTAGTTGACTGTTTCCAACAACAATGGCACTCTCATATAACTGACAGCGAAAAATATACTTGGTATAATTCCTTTAAAGATTTATTCCAACCTGAAAAATATTTGAATTTAGTGACACACAGATGGCACCGGGCTTATTTAGTTAGATTTAGAATAAGAGTGTTAGGTTTTTACGCCAGAAAAGATGGTATGATAATAATGTTCCAGTTAATGCAAGATGTCCTCTCTGCAAAGAAGGTATTGAAAATGAAGTCCATTTCTTATTTGTTTGTAAAGAATATAGTTCACTACGTTTAAAGTTTAATTTCTTTAGTAGCTATACTGTAAATAGTAACCTAGAAAACCTCTTTAATAATGACTGAAACTGTACAATCTATTGCTAAATATATTGCTGAAGCTTACAGTCATAGAAAAAAAAAAATGCTTCACTCAGTAGAAAATACATAAATTAAGATATAAGAAAAAGAAAAAAAAAAAAAAAACATCTAATGAATACATACTGAATTTTGATGAATCAGTTTAGGTGACATTATGTTTTGTGACATTATGTACTTATCACTTGGCTATCTGTATATGTGTCGCTTTTGGCTGATTAATTCACAATTGTATGCGTGCTATGCCATTCTATTTATCATATGTGAATGTACCCCGTAATCTTACTTGCCTTGAGTAGCTACTAGCAGGTATATTATAATGTTTACACTACTGTTATAATACATTTATCTTTACTTGTCAATTAGTTGTTTCTATGTTATTACTATTTGCATTTTTGGTTGATTGAAGAAGCGTATGCATCAAGTGTTAGTTCAAGTTAGCTCGTTACTGTTTATTATGTTTGAAAAATGTGTTGGTTTATTTCATACATTGCAGTAATCAAGTGTTTACGATTTGTCCGGTTTGAGGGTGTGTTGTGGGTGTGTGGAGTGTGTGGCGTGTGCGTTGTGCGTGTGCGTGTGCGTGTGCGTGTGCGAGTGCGTTGTGCGAGGTGCGTGCGCGTGCGTGTGCGTGTGTGTGTGTGTGTGTGTGTGTGTGTTGATGTGTGTGTGTGTGATGTGTGAGTGTGTGTGTGTGTGTGTGTGTGTGTGTGTGTGTGTGGTGTGTGTGTATGTGTCTGTGAGTGTGTGTGTCATGATTTACTTCGAATAATACAGCAACTGATTATTTTGATTTGTCGGTTGAGTATGTTTATATGTATCTGAATTTACTTTCGATTTTGCAATGGCTATGCTTTGGTTACCACCTTATTACAATTTCATACAATAGTTTACTTGTTTATAGGGAATAGGCATTATTATATAAGTTGTTACTGAATGTGTTCCTTAATGCGAAAAGGATATCGTAACTTTCCGTTGTTTTGTCGCCATTAATTTAGAAGTACTTTCAGTACCAATGCACTTCCTTGGCAGAAGAGCTATGTAAAGCTAGTTGCCAATAAAATATTTGCGTTTGCGTTGCGTTTTGCGTTCTCTCTCTCTCTCTCTCTCTCTCTCTCTCTCTCTCTCTCTCTCTCTCTCTCTCTCTCTCTCGTCTCTCTCTCTCACTCACTCCTCTCTCCTCCCTTCCCTCCCCCCCTCCCCCTCTCACTCTCTCCCACCACCCCTCCCCATTCCTATCTGATCAGCATATTGTTGACATAGCTCTATTGCCGTCAGATCAGGACCCTCGCCAAAGGAACCACTCTCCCCATACAAGACAGGGCGGGTGATATTGAAGATATTGAAAGGGGGGATCGGCTGAAGCCTTTGTTCCAGCCCTTGTGTGGGTTCGTTCCCCTTTATAGAATCAACACTAGGCTAGGAGCACCCCGAGCCACGAGCTAGCTTTCATGAACTCCTGTCAATGGAATTGGATAGAGCGAGAATAGAGAGAGAGGAGGAGAGATAGATGGAGAGAGAGAGAGAGAGAGGGGGGGAGGAGAGG
>CM065691.1:56772492-56777492 GCA_017654935.2 Phymorhynchus buccinoides
AAATCTTGTCTCTACCTAGGTAAGTTTTGTGGAAGTTTTGGCTGAAAAATGGCTGGCGTTGAAAGGGTTTTAAAGACGAAATGCCTCACCATTCAGTATTTGGTATGTTATAGTCACCGAGGCGTCTCTGTGAAATTCGGGTTGCTCCCTCCTGGAGAGTGCGTCGCAGCCAGAGGCGCGCCACCCATTTAAAAACAAATGTACATGCAAGTTTTGATTGACTGATGAGGAAGGAAAGGGGGGAGGGGGTAACTTTTGACCAAATGACAACTTTTTCGTTACCACTGGGTTCAACATGTGCTATGTGCATGGGTACACGGGACCTCGGTTTATCGTCTCATCCGAAAGACTCCACGTTCAGACCGTAAGTTCTAGTGTAGAGTGAGAGGGAAAATCCCCTGTACCCAGTTTTGAACTCGGGTTTATTGCAACGATGCGAACGCGTTACCTCTGTGCCACTCCCCACCTACATTCGATGGATATTGATTTGTTTGAGAGTGCGTTGCTTGTTGTGTGCAACAATAATCATAGATTATTATATCAAGTATAACGATAGAAAACAAAACACAAAACAAAAAAACCTTTCGGAATTGGGAATGTTCGGCTTTTTATATAAACAGCCTTTATAGAGTGACCTAGTATACTATATTGAACATTATGACTGTATTAGTAGTGTACTACAATTACGAGTACTACTATTGCTAGTGCTGCTGCTACTATTGTTATTAATACATCTGACAATGTGACTTTGTTTAGACACAACACGGCAAATACGTAACACAAACATCACCCCCTAAAATGATATGTTGTGATTTATCTACAGTTCATTTCAGGGGTCAAGAACAGATGGTAGCACGCAGGCTTAACTAGAGCGTTAAGACGCTAGACCACCAGCCGCGCGGCATCATTTTCGGCTCCACTTACCTTGAACTTTGACCAATGACCTTCATTTTCGAACTTGGCCTACATATCCTAACTACCTATCCTCGCGCAAAATGTCAGCCTCCAAAGTTCCTCCGTTCAAACATACATAGTTCACACATAGTCAGCCAGCCAGCCACATACAGCCAAACACAGCGGATAATATTAACCAGCACCGCTTGATAATGCCATAGTCTGACACTATAATACCATTGCCAGTTCCTTGATCAAACACTCGGCTTACAGCAGATTTATTTGTCGCCGTCGTTGCAATACTATAGATCTGCTCGTTCTGTTTGTTGAGCTGTCTGTCTGTCTGTCTGTCTGTTTCTAAACAGCTTATGTTTAAAAAAACCAAAAAACAATTTGCAGAGGGATGTCTTCTAAAGAACATTGCAACAACTGTTTTTATATAAACTGCATTTTTTCATTCAGATAATAATATAGGAATATTTTGTTTACAAGTATTATCTATTTGTTACCCGGCCAGAAGCCGAGGTATTGCGATTGGTTTGTGTATCTGTGTGTCTGTCTGTCTGTGTATCGATTATCTTAAAAACTACTGTTTGGATTTTGATTAAAATTGGCAGAGGGGTAGACAGCTTGAAAAGGAAGCTTCCGGTCGTTAATCAACACCATGCTGACCTTGACCTTGAAATTTAACCTTGAAAACCGAAATTTCCTTCTTTGGGCTATGTAATTTCCCCCCAGCTTTATTTCGTGAACTAGTGAACAGAATCGCTTCAAATTTTGTGTGGTGGTGTACCATGGTTCAAGGAAGTTTGTATAAAAGTTTAGCTGTATCTCGTGAAATACTGAACAGAATCGCTTCAAATTTTGGGCTATGTATTTTATGCGTTCTGCAAGGGTGGAAAGTGGTGTGCTTATTGGGGGGTGGGGGTGGGGGTGGTTATTGGGGGGGGGGGGGGGGAGAGGACATAACTCTGGCCGGGTTTGCATTGTCACAATGCGTTTGCTGCCGCTCGGCGATGCCCTTGTTTTGCTTGCTATCTGTCATGGCTGCTGTAACTGTTGTAAAAAATCTAAACGTTTTAAGGACAGTTAGGCCGTGTGCATACGCGCAAATTCCATACGGAAACCCATGCACAATCCGCAAACACACACACACGTACGCACACGCGCACGCACACGCACACGCACACGCGCACGCGCACGCACGCACGCACGCACGCACGCACGCACGCACGCACGCACGCACGCACGCACGCACGCACGCACGCACGCACACACACACACACACACACACACACGTATCACACGTTAAACCCAGTGGCAACGAAAACGTTGTCATTTGGTCAAAAGTTACACACCCCTTTCCTTCCTCATCAATCACACACAACAAAATCCCATGCACAACAAAAATGGATGGCGCGCCTCTGGCTGCGACGTGCTCTCCAGGTGGAAGCAACCCGACTTTCACTGAGATGCCTCTGTGACTATGAAGTACCTAATACCTAACACACACACACACACACACACACACACACACACACACACACACACACACACACACACACACACACACACACACACACACACACACACACACACACACACACACACACACACACACACACACACACACACACACACACACACACACACACACACACAATCTGGAAGTACGAAATATGAAGGAGTGTGCACAGTACACAGTACACAGTACACAGTACACAGTGCACAGTGCACAGTACACAGTGCACAGTGCACAGTACACAGTACACAGTGCAAAGTACACAGTACACAGTGCACATTACACAGTGCGCAGTACACAGTACACAGTGCACAGTACACAGTACACACGGAAACTCATCTGCTGAAAACTGACTTTCTTTTCCTTTAATGTCGGACTGTGGGTGGGATACGCGCACGGGTTTCAGCGATATATGCACACGCCCTTAGGTCTAACGGAAGTAGGACTAACAATATATCGAAGTCATTATCCGAACAAATTCTGTTTGTGTTTTTGTTTTCCCTTTCAAACACTCAACACTAGCCTTGGAATTTACCTTAAGGAGAAAAAGACACTTAATGTAAGACCCACTGACCCACCACGATTAATTATGTCCCTTGTTGTTTTTTCTGGGTAGCTGTGACCCACATACAAATTCCCCAACTTCAAATTGAGGCTGCTCTTTAAAATGATGTTTCGTTTTGAATTTGGGGCATTTGTATAGGAGTCAACCCTGGTGAAAGCAATAATTCTTACCAGCTATAAGAGGGAAAACGCGTGAAACCCGTGATTTTTACGTGATCTGGTGGGTCTTTAACGGCTTTGTGGGCTGAGCTGCCTCCTTGGCGGGGGTTTGCACTGAGGCAGTACTTTCAAGCTGGGCAATATTATCAGTAGAACCATCCCCCTTACAAAAGACGCAGAGACCTCTAGCGGAAACAAAGGATAAGGCGGGCTGGTTGAAAAACAACCACGGAATATGCAGAAGATTACATTCTCACAAACTGTCATCGGAGTTTTGATGGCCTGTGAATACACAGCCTAACTTTGGGATTACAACTGGCGGCGAATTGGATCATTTTCAAACCGAGAGCAGTAAGAAACGTGACGAAAAAGATAGCCATGACTTTTCAAACGAGGAGGGTTTGCACTGGCTCAGGTACTGTAGCTGAAGGGGTTGACCTTTGGGGACCTTCCCCTGCGCCAGCTGTCCTCGGACCCTTTTGGCCGAGAGAGTGGGGATGTACCCTGGGCAAGGAATCTATGCTATGAACGATTGTAGCCCAGCCCGCCGGAATAGCATCCGCCCCCTCTGTTATCTGAGTGATGCTTTATTCAACTGATTGCATTGTGTCTTGTGTTCTTGGGGGGGGTGAGTGTTGGTGATGGTAATGGTGTGTGTGTGTGTGTGTGTTTGGGGGGGGGGGTTGTGTGTGTGTGTGTGCGTGTGTGTGTGTGTGTGCGCGCGCGTGTGTGTATATATATGTGCGTACGTGCGTGCCGGCGTGTATGTGTGTGTTGTTGGGGGTGGGGGGGGGGGGGGTTGGGTGGTGGTGGTGTGGGGGGGGGGGGGGGGGGGGGGGGGGGTGTATGTGTATGCCTATTTGCATGTGTGTGAGCGATTATTTGTTTTGTTGTTGAATTTCTTGCTTTTAATTTTTGTTGTTGTTAAGCGCATAGAGCTCCACATTTGGTGAAGGAGTGCGCTATGTATATGATTCACTATTATTATTATTATTATTATTATTATTATTATTATTATCTGGCAGTCATGTTCGGAAACGACTGACTGGCATACATAATATACGCTGCATCCTGTCGTCCTATTCAATCAACCATGACATCCACGGATTAGTTCAAAGTTCTTTAGGGGCATTATTCTAAAACCTCTAATTAATTTATTTTGTAGGGGGGGGGGGGGGGGTAGTGCATGACATCATTTCCAGCCTTTGGAATGCCGTTGCTTGCCGAGAGACAGGTAGGTATTGACTTTTGAACAATGAATATTCCTGGTGAAAACTAACCCCCATGGATTATTATTTTCGAGTGATGCCAAAATTGTTTTGTTTAAAATCAGCACACTTTCACGAAATTCTGTTCCTAACTTTTTGAGTTACGTTGTTCACAAACGAGAAGTCAATTTACACACAGACACACGCACACGCGCACGCACGCACGCACACGCACACACACACACACACACACACACACACACTCTCTCTCTCTCTCTCTCTCTCTCTCTCTCTCTCTCTCTCTCTCTCTCTCTCTCTCAAACAAACACACAAACAGCAAATAAACTACCGAACGAACGAACGAACGTAATCTCACCTACGTGCCTGAAAACACGGTACCTTCTTCAACTCGATTCACTTCTCATGCATCTGCATTAACTCTTGACACACGCTTCCTTTGCTGATACACTACACTGGCATCCCCCACCCCCCACCCCTACTCCAGCCATTCATCAAAAATTGGTCTATTCTAACTTTGAAATTAACTGCTCCTTACGAAACCAATTACCCAACAAAAACACTGAGGAGAACGTAACCTCTTAGGCGAAGAGATAAGAAATGAGATGGCATGGCCATATTAACAGTACTCCCAG
>CM065691.1:56782492-56787492 GCA_017654935.2 Phymorhynchus buccinoides
TGCTGTTAACAAACCCACATACACACACACACACACACACACACACACACACACACACACACACACACACACACACACAGCCACTTACACAACAAAAACAATATCACCTTCGCTCCGTAAACTCCGCGGGTGATAAACACCTATCCACCCTGCACCCCCACCCCCACCTCTCAGCTTCAATCAGGTGTTCTGACGTTCCGCAGCAGTAGTCGTGGTGTCGCTAACGACACTGTTTGTCAATGTTTGTTACAAACAGGGGGGGACCAACGTTTGGCCAACAAACTTCGGTTCCCTTTAAACCCCTTCAAACAGCTCTTGTGTACATTACTGGCCCAGCCAACACACACACACATGCGCGCGCACATGCACACACACACATACACAAATGTACATACACGCACGCACACACAACCACACACACGCGCGCGCGCGTACACAAACACATATGCACACACATACACACGCGCACGCAAGCATACACACACACACATACACACACACACACGCGCGCGCGCACACACAGCTACTGTGTACTTGACTGGCTCAGCACACAAGACATGGCGCTGTGGTTAACCAAAGACATTGCAAGGTTGCAAACATCGAACGTTCTATGTTCGGCTCTCTCAGCATCTTGAGAATTTAGTCCGAATGGAGTCCTGTGTTTGTTCAACTGGAATCACCAAGAAAAGTTTTTAAAATGTACTTGAAACAGACGTCTTTATTTACCAATGTGGTGGTCTGCTGATTTGTGTGTGTGTGCGTGTGTGTGTGTATGTCAAATGTGTATGGGCGTGTGTGTGTGCGTGCGTGCATGCGTGCGAGTTTGTGCGCAGCTATGTGTTTGTGAGTGTGTGTGTGTGTGTGTGTGTGTGTGTGTGTGTGTGTGTGTGTGTGTGTGTGTGTGTGTGTAAATGTGTGTGCGTGCGTACGTGTTTGTGTGTGTGTGTGTGTGTGTGTGTGTGTGTGTGTGTGTGTGTGTGTGTGTGTGTGTGTGTGTTTTGTGTGTGTGTGTGTGTGTGTGTGTGTGTGTGTGTGTGTGTGTGTGTGTGTGTGTGTGTGTGTGTGAGTGTGTGTGTTTGTGTGTATGAATATGTGTGCGTATGCGTGCGGCGCGTGTGTGCTTGCTTACGTTGTTATATACATGAATGTAAGTTAGACTACGTTGATGGTTGTGTAATATGCAAGTCAAGTCAAGTCAAGCCAAGTCAAAAAATGTATTTAAGGATGGACATTGAGTAAGCAAACATACATGCTTTTTTTCATCAATCCTTCTATAAACAAGCATGCATGTGTCCACGTGTTTTGTTTTATTGACAAATGGAAACAATGTGAAAGCGTGATCTATCACTACCACTCACTAGCCCGACCAGGGCTCCCAATCGTCCCGCAAAACAAGGGGTCCCAGGGACTCCTTCACTTACAGTATAGAGGGTCCTAGAGGTGGGATAGAGGGTCCCAGTAGCATAGCGAATGCTAGAAAGAATTTCTTCTAGTGCATCCCTGGGACCCCCTGCACATTATTTTAGAGGGTCCTGTAGAATTTTAGTGCTTCATAGACCCCCAAATGGGGGTCCCTGTGAGCCCTGCCGACTGTGATAAACAAAAAACAGAGAAGAGAAGAGAAGAGAGAGAGGGGGGGGGGGGGGGGGGGGACAGAGAGGAGAGAGAGAGAGAGAGAGAGAGAGAGAGAGAGAGAGAGAGAGAGAGAGAGAGAGAGAGAGAGAGAGAGAGAGAGAGAGAGAGAGAGAGAGATGGAGAGAGAGAAACAGAGACATACAGACATAATTATATACAGACATACATACAGAACAAGGACTCAGAATTAAAATGAAAGAGCAAAAACAAAATCACAAAAGTGAGCGGGTTAAAGGAGAGCAGTAAAAGATGCAGACAGAAGCCCCTAAAGCCCACCAGAGCATGAAACAGCAACGGACAGCCCATCATTAGCCCAGCCCTCTGCAGTAGCTACTCGTTCTTTTTTCTTTCTTTTTTTACTTCGAGTTCTGTAAGAACAGGAGTATATTGGAATGGGAACGAGGGCTGTGCGTTTCTCTGTCTGTCTGTATGTGCGTGCGATCAAAAGATGTTCACCTCCACAGCGCCTAAGCTAACAAGTGATGTCCCATAATGTGTCCTTGTGACCGGGAGGACGTTAAACATAGACCTTCATTCAGCGCCTAAACCATTGAACCAATCTTAACGACACTTGGTACAAAGGTTCCTTGGGCCCTGTAGATGCGGAGTGAATAAAAGTCCGTTTAACGGACTCCGGCCTGGAACAGGCACATATGGGGCATAAATAACCATAGAGATAGTGGGACGATCCTGGAGGCACTGCAATACCAGGAAAGTCTCAAACGTGTTTAAAAAAAATAATAATTCGTATACTAAATGTGCGGAGGACGTTAAACCATTGTGTGTGTGTTGAAAGCGCCTAAACCATTGAACCAATCTTAACGACACTTGGTACAAAGGTTCCTTGGGCCCTGTAGATGCGGAGTGAATAAAAGTTCGTTTAACGTCCTCCGGTCTAAAACAGACACACATGGGACATTAGTAGATATAAAGATGGCGGGAACGATCCTGGACGCAATGCCCGGAGGCAGTGCAACCCCAGGAAAGTCCAGAATGTTTAACGATAGAAATGCATGAAGTAATGGTTCAATGTGCGGAGTGTGATGTCAGATTTACCAAAAGGCCAGCTTTAAAAATTGGATTTGAACATAAGAAAAAAACACTTATTGTTTCAAAGATAATCGATGGATTTAAACCAAAATAGGGACATAGAGAAATTTGTTACAAAAAGAGTTTTTGGTTTGTTTTTTTAGTAAAATATTTAATTACTCAATATTGCTGAAAACATGACATTTTTATAAACAAAAAGCCATAATGTCCTAAGGGTAAAAATTATCTCCTTTGGCTTTCTTCATCAACTGGGTGTACGTTTATACGGCTCTGTCATCTTGTTTTCCTTTCACTTCAATGACACCAACAACGTAAAAAACCCAACCCCCCCAGTCCTTCGGCAGGGGCACGCAAGCGACCATAGCTAGTAGTTAGCTCCCTTGACACGTGAAAAAATGGGAGGGAATTCTAGGTCACGTGACAGGAGAATTCGCGTCAGTAGCGTCACTCTTTGTGTCGTTAGTAATTTTCTTTGTGGATTGTTATTGGTTGGCATTTCTACAAGTTTATGAGTTTGGCCTTAATTTCTTTCTGATTATGAAATAAATACACCATTTTAAAATACCTTGTGGCGCAGTTTATTGCTACATGAGAGAGAGAGAGAGAGAGAGAGAGAGAGAGAGAGAGAGAGAGAGAGAGTTTAAATAAAAAAAGTTTGAGAGAGAGAGAGAGAGAGAGAGAGAGAGAGAGAGAGAGAGAGAGACGGGGGGGGGGGGGGGGGGGGGGGGGGGGGCTTACAGCCAGACACAAACAAGAACAGAGAGAAATTTAAGAGATATTTTATTTTCACACTGAACAACGAATCTATACAATTTAATTTAGCACACGGCAAAATACTATTATGCGCTGCCCTTTGAAACGAAAGAAGAAGGCAAAAGAAATACAGTCTTGGTCCAGTTGTTCGTGTCGTTTTAGGTTGGACATGACTCCACAAAATCATCAGTATACTTTTTTTTTTAAATCACGGAAAATCAGTTAATTGCTTACTTAGCATTTGGGGAGGTGTTTTTCCATTGTCTTCACTCTGTGGATATTGTCCGGATTATATGCACACCCTGTACAATCAGACGCGGTCCTAACATTCTGACCAATTAAGCGAAACCCGCTTACTGTTTTCTTTTCAACAGAAGCTGGCCGTTTATGGTCAGATTTAGATAATTATGGACTCTATGCAGGTCAGCGTAATGTTGTGATTGTTTACCTTTGATCTCGTTACTGCACGAGGTCCATAGAGCAGGCTAGTGCCATTTTTGATTATTGAATCTTGACCAAGTCTGTGCGGATACACAGAAAGGTTCCAGTTTTCATCGAGCACGCAGGTACACAGCTTATTATTCATATTTAACCCTTTCGCCGCCAGCTATCTTTCAGCCAAAAAATACCAGTAAACTTAACTGTAAACAGAAAAAAACCCACTGCAATATTGGGAATTCCTCTGTGAAATTTGTAACATTAGGCCTACCCTTACCTCCCCAAATTAAGAAACTAGGGTCTTTGGATAACAGGCCCTGATTTGATGCCTTTTAGTGACATGGGTGTTAAAACCATTGAGGTGCAAAAATGCGACATTGGCGGTGAAAGGGTTAATCCACAAACACAATAGGCAAGAAAAGGCTTACCAGAGCCTAGAAAAAGTTATTAAAATTCGCAAGGGGTATGTTACAAAATATAAAACAGGGTAAAGGTAAAGATGTGTGCCCCCCCCCCCCCCCCCCCCCCCCCCCCCCCCCCCCCCCCCCCCCCCCCCCCCCCCCCCCTGCATTTATCGGTTAATTGTATTTTTCCGTTTTTGCCTTTCTTACCATACATAAAGCTGTATTTTAGGAACATTTTTAGCTAATTACCTTTTTGGAATACTAACCCTATCCCTAACCCTAGCCCTAAACCTAACCCTACCCCCCACTATGTACTGCAGTACACCGCGATTTGTCACAGTTGTGGTTCGTTGCGTTTTTTCGTCTTATAGGGTAGGGGGTAGGGTTAGGCTTAGGGCTAGGGTTAGGGCTAGGGTTAGTATTCGAAAAAGGTTATTAGCTAAAACTGTTCCTAAAATACAGCTTTATGTATGGTAAGAAAGGCAATAACGGAAAAATACAATTGTTTCAAAGAAAATATTTTAAACAAAAGAAAATACGAAGGAATTGGTAAAATAGCATCTACAATTAACTACACAGTCATCCTCCACTCCTCTCCTTCGTCTCTCAATTCCTTCCCCTTTCATGCTCTTCGCGTGACACGGGCGACAAATTGCACGTGCTGACACGTCAGCGCCCTACTTATCCAGGACTAATGACTGACAGGCTGACCGCTGGTCA
>CM065691.1:56792492-56795211 GCA_017654935.2 Phymorhynchus buccinoides
ACCCAGAATCCGCGAGGAGACCACGCCTGAACCGTGCCATCCCGCGAAGCCGTAACCGGAACGACTGGGAGCTACTCTCACCTGATGAGCCAAGCCACGCACTCGCCGATCACTACGGAGGAACTTGCCAAGAGCTAAGTTTATAAAACCGCGCCAATCACTGGAACTTTCCTACGGACACTGAAGATAATTAGTAACCCTTCCGGCATGGGGCGAACCTTATAGAAAAACAAAAGTCTTGTAAATCCTTTCGGATTCCATTGTTTTTTATCCATATTTTGTTTTGGCGCCATTGAGCTGCTTTATTATTATTGTTGCATAATCTTATGCAGATTTTGGGAGTAAATAAAATACAAGTGTCAAATAATCCTGAACCCTTTGGTCAGACTGATGAGAGTGGGAGTCTTGTAATTTCATGTAAAACCCTACTTCTCTCTGTCTGCCATTTTAGAGCAAATCAACCACTTGTATTTCTTACAACCATACGAGCCAGAACCCGGGCACAAATATAAATTTATTAGATGAAAAGGGGCCGGGAAAGTTGCTCATCTCCCATACCCTAGAGAAGTGGGCTAAAGGCAAATTTTCTAAAGTCTTCCCTAGGGACTTAGCCTTTTAACCCATTACCTCGTCACACTGAGAACTACATTTTCATCTTCATTCGACAGTAATAATAAGAGAGAGATGAGAGAGAGAGGAGAGAGAGAGAGAGAGAGAGAGAGGAGAGAGAGAGAGAGAGAGAGAGAGAGAGAGAGAGAGAGAGAGAGGAGAGAGAGAGAGAGAGAGAGAGAGAAAAAGAGAGAGAGAGAGAGGAGAGGGGAGAGGAGAGAGAGAGAGAGAGAGCGGACGTAGGGAGATGAGAGAGAGAGAGAGAGAGAGAGAGAGAGAGAGAGAGCGAGAAGAGTCGATGGAGAGAGAGAGAGAGAGAGAGAGAGAGAGAGAGGGGAGATAAATGGCTTATGTATTAGGCCGCGGGTCCATACAAATGAAATTCACATATGAAAACCTTGTAATTAGAACATAATACTAAGGACCTCGCCGAGCATCTTTCCGGACTAGCTATGCTTTATACACATATTTACAAACTCTGAGAACTACATTTTCATCTTCATTCGACAGTAATAATGAGAGAGAGAGAGAAGAGAGAGAGAGGAGAAAAGGAGAGGAGAGAGAGAGATGGAGAGAGAGAGAGAGAGGAGAGAGAGAGAGAGAGAGAGAGAGATGAGAGAGAGAGAGAGAGAGGGGGCTTTTGGGAGAGAGAGAATATAGGGGAGATAAATAGTTATGTATTAGGCCGCGGGGGTCCATACAAATGAAATTCACATATGAAAACCTTGTAATTAGAACATAATACTAAGGACCTCGCCGAGCATCTTTCCGGACTAGATATGCTTTATTACACATATTTACAAACTCTGAGAACTACATTTTCATCTTCATTCGACAGTAATAATGAGAGAGAGAGAGAGAGAGAGTTTTTGAGAGATAGAGAGAGAGAGAGAGGATGAGAGAGAAACAGAGAGAGAGAGAAGAGAGAGAGGTGAGAGAGAGATGAGAGAGAGAGAGGGGGGGGAGAGAGAGCGAGAGAGAGAGGGGGGGGAGAGAGAGAGGGAGAGAGAGTGAGGGGGGGGGGAGAGAGAGAGAGAGAGATGAGAGAGGGAAGGAGAGGGAGAGAGAGAGATGGAGAGGAGGGGGGGCGAGAGAGAGAGAGAGAGAGAGAGAGAGAGGGGGGAGGAGAGAGAGCAGAGAGAGAGAAAGAAGGGAAGGAGAAGTGAGAGAGAGTGAGAGAGAGTGAGGACAGACAGACAGACAGACAGACAATTCAAAATCAGAAAGTTAACTGATCCAGGCCTCGGCCATCGTCAGAGGGGGTTACAAAAGGAAAAGACAAACAAGTGCAAACGTCCGAGCGTCTGCAAAGTCCCCTCGCAGCATCGCGAGCTAACTCCGAATCGGAATGATGTCGGAGGTACACATACATAAAAACGCATCAAAACAGCACGTAAAATACATAAAAACGCATCAAATCAGAACGTCACTGAATAGTTTTTTTATATATAGCCTGGGGTTCGGACCAGTGATTTTGAGCTGGCGCGGATCATGCGCACACGAGGCACAGAAAAAATTCATCATGACAACTGTGTTATCAGAATGTTGTAGGAAAAAAAAGCATTTGAAATGCATGCAAAACTTCGCTGAGATCATTAGCGATTATGTGTTTCGTGGGTTTGAACCCCGTAAGGCGCGACTTGACCGTAAGTTAAAACTAAAACATCAGTGGATAGCTTGCATCTGGTCAACTAGTATGCAATGGATGATTATAGATGAATAGTTTTAGAGAAAAAAGGACGAATAGCGGACGGACGGAGACACGGACGGACAGACAGAAAACAATTGATTCCCCCGAACCTTCGGCATCGGGGACAAACAAGACAACAAATCATCAGCACAATGAACTCAATATAACCGAACATACAAAAGACAGAAGAGAGGGGGGGGGGGGGGGGTTAGAGGAAAATGAGAGGGGAAATAAAGGGTGTGGGTGGGTGGTGTGTACGATAGTAATGATGCACAGTGGAAGAAGAAGCAGGAAGACTATGATCACTGCATGTATCGACATCGTGGACAAGGAAACAGGGGGATCTTTCTTCTCGTTATTAGTTTGCACTCCTCTCTCTCCCTCTCTCTCTATCTCTCTCTCTCTCTCTCCCTCTCTCTC
>CM065691.1:56795711-56805711 GCA_017654935.2 Phymorhynchus buccinoides
ATTTGCTATGGAAGAGGGAGAGAGAGGAGAGCGAAAGAGAGAGAGTAGAGGGATGGAGAGAAAATAGACAGAAAAGAGAGACAGAGAGAGACTGAGTATATTGTGTTTAATGAAAAGAAAGACAAGGCAACAGATAGAGACAGAGACATAGAGAGAGAGGGGGTGGACGGTTGGGAGAAGAAGACAGAGAGAAAAAAAGACAGAGAAAAAACACCCCACATAAGCAGAGAGATAGAGATGAGATGCGTGTAGTGGGGGGGGGGGGTGGGGTTCGAGTGTGTGCAAGGGAGATAGGACAAGAGGAGAGAGATAAAAAAGAGGGGGAAAAGAGGGATAAGAAAAAAAAAAAAAAAAAAAAAAAACGATGGAGAAAAGTGGGAAGAGATGAGAGAAGGAGAGTAGAGTGAACAAGAGAGAGAGAGAGGGGGAGTGAGATAGGAGAGAGAGAGAGAGAGAGAGAGAGGAGAGAGAGAGAGGAGAGAGAGAGAGAAGAGAGAGAGAGAGATGAGAAGAGGTCTGAAAGTCTGAAATAGCTTAATGTATTAGGCCGCGGTTTCATACAAATGACATTCACAGATGAAAACCTTGTCGTTAGAACATAATACTAGGAACCTTCGCCGGATCAATCTTTCCGGACCTAGCTCTGGCTTTATACACATATTACAAAATCTAGTGTGAGTAATGTCCCGCGCGCCCCGCTTTCTTATTTCTTATCTAACACCCACCCCCCCTCTCTCTCCCCCCCCCCACTCCTCTCTCCTTTTCATTTCTTCTCGACCAGCCGCCAGTTAATTGCCGGCTTGCTTCCAACGATGCCGCTTAAGGAGCGTTATCTCTTTGACCCGATATACTCTCCATCCAACGAGATGTGATATCACTTCGGCTCCCTTTGGAGACAACTCGTCCTTTCCAATCATGAGAAAGTGACCACCAACGATCAATTCCCTTTGAAGACGGTTGTGCTTCCTATCATGAGAGCAAGGTTAGGAATGTCCGGCCGTGATAAGGATGTAATAGGTGCGTGATTGTTCTGTACATTTTGAACATCATCTTGTGATGTGTCGACTGCTATAAACCAAGGACAGGCTTTCATTGTTTGAAAGTGGCAAGGCTATAATTGGAGTGGTGAGAAAAAGTTGTCACACAAGATTCTGAAACGTAGCTAGAGCAACACTCCCAGGCTGTCATAATAAGCCCACTAGTAAGTATTATTGATGGCTGGTGATTGAGATTTGTTTTTGTTTGATCCTATTTTTTTGATCTAGATCCTATGTTCAATGATGAATAAGGAGTAGATAGATATTTTATAGAAAAGAAGTGGTAAACATTCTGTTCTATTTATGCACACTGATTATTTTGTGTTTGTGTGTGTTTTTGACTTGAACACTTTTGGTACCAGAACCGGAGTTTATGCCTACTAACCCTTTTGTCTATTTTTTAGTAGGAAACCTATGGGCCGCAATCTTGCACTTTATGATACCATTCCTTTCCAGGTGTTGGATGGAGAGTGATGATGGATTGATCACCTTTTATGTTTTACTGATCTCAGTTTGTTAACTGAAATTCAGTTTATTTATTAACTAGTGCTATTGTACAAGGGAAGCCTTCTAGCCGGTTGGGATTCCACTAATTCCCTGCCGGCTGAAGCACTTTGTTCTAATCCATAGAGATCTACACCCATGTTCTCCTGTTATTATCAGCAGGGCATCGTGGGCCGGACGATCATCCCGGACTCCACCATGCTCCAAGACGGGATATGTCGCCAAGACAACCCGCACCCAGAATCCGCGAGGAGACCACGCTTGAACCTGTGCCATCCCGCGAAGCCGTAACCTTAATGACTGGGAGCTACTCTCACCTGACGAGCAAGCTCAGCCACCCCAACACTCGCCGATCGCTACGGAGGAACTTGCCAAGAGCTAAGTCTACCTGACTGCGCCAATCATTGGACCTTTCCTACGGACACCGACGATAATTAGTAACCCTTCCGGCATGGGCGAACCTTATAGAAAGACAAAAGTCTTGTAAATCCTTTCGGATTTCATTGTTTTTTATCCATATTTTGTTTTGGCGCCATTGAGCTGCTTTATTTATTATTGTTGCATAATCTTATGCAGATTTTGGGAGTAAATAAAATACAAGTGTCAAATAATCCTGAACCCTTTGGTCAGACTGATGAGAGTGGGAGTCTTGTAATTTCATGTAAAACCTTACTTCTCTCTGTCTGCCATTTAGAGCAATTCAACCACTTGTATTTCTTACAAACATACGAGCCAGAACCCGGGCACAAATATAAATTTATTAGATGAAAAGGGGCCGGGAAGTTGCTCATGCTCCCATACCCTAGAGAAAGTGTGCTAAAGGCAAATTTTCTAAAGTCTTCCCCTAGAGACTTAGCCTATTATACCCATTACCTCGTCACAAGAGACTAAGGTTCATCTCATTCGACAGTATAACAAGAGAGAGAGAGAGGAGATAGGAGAGCAAGAGAGAGAGAGAGCTAGGGATTGAGAGAGAGAGAGAGAGAGAGAGAGAGAGAGAGGGAGCAGAGAGAGATTGGAGGAGTGAGGGAGAGAGAGAGTAGAGAGAGGGACCAAGGAGAGCTGAGAGAGAGAGAGAGAGAGAGACAGAGTTTAGCGTTGAGAGGGTGGAGATAAAGGAGCTTATGGCTTAGGCCGCGGGTCCATATAAATGAAGTCCTTCACATATGAGAGACTCTAACAGAATTAGAACATAATACTAAGAGACCTAGAGCGAGCACGCTTTCCGGACTAGCTAGACTTTATACTACAGACTCTAACAAAACAGATAGAGAACTACATTTTACTACTCTTCATAGAGACTATTAATAATGAGAGAAGAGAGAGAGAGAGAGAGAGAGAGAGAGAGACTAAGAGAGAGTGAGAAGAGAGAGAGAGAGTAAGACGAGAGAGATGGAGAGAGACCTTCTATAGATAAACTAGCTCTAATGAGATTAAGGGAATAGGGATCCATACAGATAGAGATTCACATGGGAGAACCTTGTAATTAGAGCGTTGTAATATGTAGAGAGACCTCGCCGAGCATCTTTCATAGAGACTATTCTTATGCTCCGTCCCACGGATATTTCCCAAACTGCTGAGTAGATACATTTTCATCTTTATTCGACTCGTAGCATATGATAGAGAGGAGAGAGAAGTAGAGAGAGAGAGAGAGAGAGAGAGAGGAAGACGAGAGAGAGAGAGAGAGAGAGAGAGAGCGGAGATCTTCTAGATCTACTGGAGAGAGAGAGAGAGAGCGAGTGGGGGGAGATGAGAGAGGGAGAGCAGAGAGAGAGGGGGGGATCCGAGAGAAGAGAGAGAGAGAGAGGGAGAGAGAGGGATAGAGAGATAGAGAGGGAGAGAGAGAATGAGAAAGAGAGAGGAGAGAGAGAGAGGGGGGGGAGAGAGAGAGAGAGATCGAGAAGAGGGAAGGAGACCTGAGAGAGAGTGAGAGCGAGTGAGACATTCCGACATACCAGACAGACAGACAAAATTCACAATTCAGAAAGTTCACTGATCCAGGCCTTCTGCCCATGTCAGAGGGGTTTACAAAAGGAAAAAGACAACAAGTGCAACGCCGAGCGTTCTGCTGCAAAGTCCCCTCGCAGCATCGCCGAGCTACTCCGAAATCGGAATGTGTCGGCTGTACACATACATAAAAACGCATCAAAACAGCACGTAACTACATAAAAACGCATCAAAACAGCACGTAACTGAATAGTTTTTTTTTATATATAGCCTTGGGGTTCGGACCCGTGATTTGAGCGCGCGCGATCATGCGCACACGAGCGCACAGAAAAATTCATGACAACTGTGTTATAGACCATTCATGTGTTATCAAGAAATGTTGTGGAAAAAAACTGCATTGAAATACATGCAAAACTTCGCGAGATATTAGCGATTATGGTGTTTCGGGGTTTGAACCCCGTAACTGGCGCGACCTTGACCGTAATGTAAAACTAAAATACATCAGTGGATAGCTTGCATCTTGGCAAACTAGTATACCAAATTTGATGATGATAGACTGAATAGTTTTTGAGAAAAACGGACGAATAGCCGGACGGACGGAGGACACGGACGGACCAGACAGAAACAATTCCCCCCCCCGAACCCCCGAACCTTCGGCTCGGGGACTAAACAATGACAACAAATCATCAGCACAATGAACTCCATTATAACCGAACATACAACAACAGGGGGGGGGGGAACAGGGGGGTGGGGGGGGGGGGGGGGGGGGGTAGAGGAAAATGAGAGAGGGGGAAATAAAGGGGGTGGGTGGGATGGTGGTGTACGATAGTAAATGATGCCCAGTGGCAGATAGAAGAGGAAGCACTATGATCACTGCATGGTATCGACCATCTTTGGACAAGGAAACAGGGGGATCTTTCTTCCTCCGTTATTAGTTTGGCACTCCCTCTCTCTCTCTCTCTCTCTCTCTCTCTCTCGGTCTCTCTCTCTCTCCTCTCTCTCTCTCTCCTCTCCTCTCTCTCTCTATCCTCATCCTACATGCCGACGCTCCCATCTCATCCTCTTTCTCCTCTCGCTCCTCTCTCTCTCTCTCTCTCTCTCTCTCTCTCTCTCTCTCTTCTCTCTCTCTCTCTCTCTCTCTCTCCTCTCTCTCCTCTCTCTCTCTCTCCTCTCTCTCTCTCTCTCTCTCTCTCTCTCACCTCTCTCTCTCTCTCTCTCTCGTCTTGTCAATACTTCTACCGTTGTAAAATAAAGTGTCATTTCATTTCATCTCTCTCTCTCTCTCTCTCTCTCTCTCTCTCTCTCTCTCTCTCCTCTCTCTCTCTCTCGTCTCTCTCTCTCTCTCTCTCTCTCTCTCTCTCTCTCTCTCTCTCTCTCCTCTTTTTCTCATAATAGTGTTTTGCTATGCATGCAATGATTTTAGTCGTATGCTCTATTGCTGAATTATTTTCTTCTTTTTTACTATGGATGATTATGCTTCATTTTTTTGTGTGTTTATCTGTTTATTAACGTACCTTCATATGATTATGTGTTTTAAGACTATATATTTTTTTTTTATTAGTATCAGTTCGCTTTAACGTTTCATCTATTTGTTTGTGTATGTTAACGGCAAGTATGAAAATGGCTACTGTATGCCAATACTTTTACCGTTGTAAAATAAAGGTTCAATTCAATTCAATCAACTCTCTCTCTCCATCTCTCTCTCTCTCTCTCTCTCTCTCTCTCTCTCTCATCCTCTCTCTCTCTCTCTCTCTCTCTCTCTCTCTCTCTCTCTCTCTCTCACTCCTCTCTCTCTCTCTCTCTCCAGACTCTCCTCCAGACCTGACTAGGTCATTCACATGTTAGACGCCCTTAGGTCACGGGAAAAAAGATCGTCGAATCGGCAATCTCAATCTGAGTTTTATGGTTTAACTGCGCATCAATCTATCACAATTATCCTACCCAAGGGACAGTTACCACGCAACCGGGAAGCGAAGACTTGCAATGTTTATAGTGATGTCTGTCTGTTTGTTCCTATGTCACAAACACGATAACGTTTGAATGGAGAGACGCAGTACGCGTACTTTGCAAAACTGAAAACAAACAGAGGGGACTGTAGAGGGGAAGTATTGTTTTTATTTTGATCTTGATGTGTGTGTTTTTATTTTTTGCTCCTTCTGTTGCCTACTTTTTGCTCCTTGTGCTATATTTGATGTTTGCTGTTTAATTGCTTGTCTGTGTTGATAAAGGCGCATTCGCCGAAATATCCAGTAGTTTTGTTTTGTCTCTTGTGAATAAAATAACGTAACTTTGCACTTGTCGTGTAGTTGTTTGTTTGCTGAAAACAAACAGTTAAACTGTCGTTTTGCAGACTGTACAGTATGTGAATTGCTGACCCTATCAGGAGATTATATTCTAGTTCATTTTCTGTTCAAATGTTCACTTTTTCCTCTATAACGTGTTTGTCTTCTTGTGTGTGAAAAAGATGAATTAGCAATAATTAGAATTTTAAAGAAGGAAAGAAACCAAGCAACCAAATAAATCTCTCTCTCTCTCTCTCTCTCTCTCTCTCTCTCTCTCTCTCCCTCTCTCTCTTCTCTCTCTCTCTCTCCTCTCTAGCTCCTCTCGTCCACCCTCTCTCTCGTATTCTCTCTCTCTCTCCTCTCTCTCTCTCTCTCTCTCTCTTCTGTTTCCTGTCTGTTAATCGTACCACAACCCGCGCAGCCTGTGAGAAGTTTCCACATTACTTCTGGCGAGTTAGGAATAAACAAGCTTACAACCGATAGCACAGGAAAACTTTTGTAATTTGAAACTCTCTACACCACGTTAACCCTTTCACCGCCAATGTCACATTTGTGCACCACAATGGTTTAACACCCATGTTACTAAATAGCATCAGATCAGGGCCTGTTATCTGAAGACTATTTTCGTAATTTTGGGAGGTAAGGATAGGCCTAGTGTTATACATGTTACAGAGGAATTCGCAATATTGCAGATATATTTTTCTCTCTACCCAGGTAAGCTTAAATATGTGTTTTTTTGCTGAAAAATGGATGGCGGCGAAAGGGTTAATGGAGAATATTAACTGAAAAACTAGACATCATTTACTCCGCGAAAAAACCAAAATCATTTTTTTTTTAAAGGGAACAAAATATATACGCCCGTGTGTGTTAGACTGCCTGTGTTCTGCCTTCCAGTAGTCTGTAGGTCAGTCTGTCTGTGTGTGTATCCTCTGTGTTAGACTGTCTGTGTTCTGCCTTCCAGTAGTCTGTAGGTCAGTCTGTCTGTGTGTGCATCCTCTGTGTTAGACTGTCTGTGTTCTGCCTTCCAGTAGTCTGTAGGTCAGTCTGTCTGTGTGTGTATCCTCTGTGTTAGACTGTCTGTGTTCTGCCTTCCAGTAGTCTGTAGGTCAGTCTGTCTGTGTGTGTATCCTCTGTGTTAGACTGTCTGTGTTCTGCCTTCCAGTAGTCTGTAGGTCAGTCTGTCTGTGTGTGCATCCTCTGTGTTAGACTGTCTGTGTTCTGCCTTCCAGTAGTCTGTAGGTCAGTCTGTCTGTGTGTGTATCCTCTGTGTTAGACTGTCTGTGTTCTGCCTTCCAGTAGTCTGTAGGTCAGTCTGTCTGTCTGTGTGTGTATGCTCTGTGTTAGACTGTCTGTGTTCTGCCTTCCAGTAGTCTGTAGGTCAGTCTGTCTGTGTGTGCATCCTCTGTGTTAGACTGTCTGTTTTCTGCCTTCCAGTAGTCTGTAGGTCGGTATGTCTGTGTGCATCCTCTGTGTTACACTGTTTTCTGCCTTCCAGTAGTCTGTAGGTCAGTCTGTCTGTGTGTGTATCCTCTGTGTTAGACTGTCTGTTTTCTGCCTTCCAGTAGTCTGTAGGTCAGTCTGTCTGTGTGTGCATCCTCTGTGTTAGACAGCCTGTTTTCTGCCTTCCAGTAGTCTGTAGGTCGGTATGTCTGTGTGTGCATCCTCTGTGTTACACTGTCTGTTTTCTGCCTTCCAGTAGTCTGTAGGTCAGTCTGTCTGTGTGTGTATCCTCTGTGTTAGACTGTCTGTTTTCTGCCTTCCAGTAGTCTGTAGGTAGGTATGTCTGTGTGTGTATCCTCTGTGTTAGACTGTCTGTTTTCTGCCTTCCAGTAGTCTGTAGGTAGGTATGTCTGTGTGTGTATCCTCTGTGTTAGACTGTCTGTTTTCTGCCTTCCAGTAGTCTGTAGGTCGGTATGTCTGTGTGTGTATCCTCTGTGTTAGACTGTCTGTTTTCTGCCTTCCAGTAGTCTGTAGGTAGGTATGTCTGTGTGTGTATCCTCTGTGTTAGACTGTCTGTTTTCTGCCTTCCAGTAGTCTGTAGGTCAGTCTGTCTGTGTGTGTATCCTCTGTGTTACACTGTCTGTTTTCTGCCTTCCAGTAGTCTGTAGGTCGGTATGTCTGTGTGTGTATCCTCTGTGTTACACTGTCTGTTTTCTGCCTTCCAGTAGTCTGTAGGTCAGTCTGTCTGTGTGTGTATCCTCTGTGTTACACTGTCTGTTTTCTGCCTTCCAATAGTATGCAGTGCCTGTATGTCACGTTGTGATGATATCATGAGACTTAGCATCATGCTAACTTCGAAGCTCTTCCAAAAGTCCTATTAAATTCCTATAGGTCATTGGAAGAGCTTCTAAGTTAGTTAGCATCATGCTAAGTCTCATGCTATCTCAACGTGAAGTACAGGCCCAGGTCAGTATGTCTGTGTGTGTATCCTCTGTGTTACACTGTCTGTTTTCTGCCTTCCAGTAGTCTGTAGGTCAGTCTGTCTGTGTGTGTATCCTCTGTGTTACACTGTCTGTGTTCTGCCTTCCAGTAGTCTGTAGGTCAGTCTGTCTGTGTGTGTATCCTCTGTGTTAGACTGTCTGTGTTCTGCCTTCCAGTAGTCTGTAGGTCGGTATGTCTGTGTGTGTATCCTCTGTGTTAGACTGTCTGTTTTCTGCCTTCCAGTAGTCTGTAGGTCAGTCTGTCTGTGTGTGTATCCTCTGTGTTACACTGTCTGTGTCTTGTTCTGCCTTCCAGTAGTCTGTAGGTCAGTCTGTCTGTGTGTGTATCCTCTGTGTTAGACTGTCTGTTTTCTGCCTTCCAGTAGTCTGTAGGTAGGTATGTCTGTGTGTGTATCCTCTGTGTTAGACTGTCTGTTTTCTGCCTTCCAGTAGTCTGTAGGTAGGTATGTCTGTGTGTGTATCCTCTGTGTTAGACTGTCTGTTTTCTGCCTTCCAGTAGTCTGTAGGTAGGTATGTCTGTGTGTGTATCCTCTGTGTTACACTGTCTGTTTTCTGCCTTCCAGTAGTCTGTAGGTAGGTATGTCTGTGTGTGTATCTAGAGGTCGTTTTTTGTCCTCTGTGTCTGTTCGTTTGAGTGCCTGCATACATGTCTTGACCTCAGCTTGTTCTCTCTCTCTCGCTCTCTCTCTCTCTCTCTCCTCTCTCTCTCTTCTCTCTCTCTCTCTCTCTCTCTCTCTCTCTCTCTCTCTCTCTCTCTCTCTCTCTCTCCTCTCTCTCTCTCTCTCTCTCTCTCTCTCTCTCTCTCTCTCTCTCTCTCCTCCTCCTCCTCTCCTCCTCCTCCCAACCACTATCATTTTCTCTTCCCCCTTTACTCCACAATAATCAATACAAAAAACCCTAACCATTATGATGACAATAACGGCTGAGAGTAGACTACAATCATCCCCAACAACACAGAATTCCACAATGAAAAATTCAAACGACAAACCCACGACAAGAGCCTAACATTACGCTTCCTTTGATAAACCCAATCTGTATTCTGCCAGGCCCGAAAGCTGCTGTCACCTGCAGTGTTAGAAATTCGAGAACGAATCTCGTATATCCCCCCACCCCCCACCCCTCAACTGACGCTGTTTGGCACCAATTTCCAACAGCGTTGAAGCACAATTAGCCTCCTTTCTTCTTTGGGGAGAGCTATTGAAATCAAAGACAGGTTACTGGGTGTAGTGGTGGTTGAAAATGGTGACTGTCAGGTCCTGATACGTACAATGGAGTGTGTGTGTGTGTGTGTGTGTGTGTGTGTGTGGGGGGGGGGGTAGAGGGTAGATCAGGTGAGATCTACCTCTTCATGATGTTTTCATCTTCAAGCTGGTGACTGATTTCCGTTTCTCCTCTATAATGGGATCTGACGACATGCCAGTTACATCCCTTCGCGTGTTTTTATATTAAAATTCCACAGAAACGCGAAGAACAATAACTCTTCTGGAGAAACGCCAGGGAAACGCGAAGAACAACAACTCTGGAAACCGCGTTTAATCCCACAAGTTTATTCAATGTTCATAAACGTGTAACGGAAAAAACAACCTTGACCCATAACACAATGTGTTTTTTTCCATTATTGTTTGATATTAAGTCTTAACAGAACTGTAAAGTTTTCATGTACACTACACGAGAGCATGAAAACACTAGATCATCAGCCACGTGGCAGTATTTTCGGCTCCAGTGACCTTGACCTTTGACCAATGACCTTCACCTTCGAAGTTCATTTCGATGGCTTGGAGTCAAAACG
>CM065691.1:56810711-56818211 GCA_017654935.2 Phymorhynchus buccinoides
GAGCATACAGCCAAAATATTTAAAGTAGGCCTACGTGATTTTTTGTTTAAAAAAAAAAATCTAGATTCAGCCTTTTAACTAAATAGCTGGAAGTTGTGTGCTACGGAACAGCTGTGAACAAGCAATGTAGATTTAGGAAAAAAATTGTGAAAACACCTGACACGATACCAGAAACCAAGGGTTTAGGTGACACGTCTTACACAGTTCTACACATTAAACATTCTTTGACTATTGGCGTGACGCTTTTATGTCACTGACCCGAGCTGGGAACGTTTCCCAAACAGAACGTTTTGACAGAACAATATTAACAACAATAATAACATCAAACCCAAAAGCACTTAGAAAGTTCGGCAAACATGTCGATTCGTCAACCCCGTCATGTTTACGACTCTCAATCTCAAAGTCTGCTTTTCTAAGATATATGAAAATAACCATGGGCTAATACATTACTAGCCCTATCCATTTCCCCCAAAATACAATGTTGCTTCTCAGTAAATGTTTTCAATGCGAAATGTTGAGGGGGTGTGGAGAGGGCGACGAATCTGCATGCTTGCCTAAAGTTGCCGACAGTTCTAACACAGTGCAAACTTTCACCTAAACACACACACACACATACACACACACACACATACACACAGAGAGACAGACAGACAGACACACACGCATACACACACACACACACACACACACACATACACATACACACACACACACACACACACACACACACCAATTAAGTTTACTTTTTGTAAGGCACAAACCCCAAATCACCAAACTATTAAGTAGGAAAAAGAGCAAAAAACTATTTATTAGGAATTTTGTTTAGTCAAGCAACATTCCATAAAATAGGCATTATTAAAAGAAATAAACTGACAAAGCCTACCTCATATGGACGATGATCTCCTGCTGCAGGTGCGCGTCAGCAACCCATGCTCGATGAAAAGGTGCATTATCATCCATGAAGATGACGTCATATCGGATCATGCCAGCAGAAGATTTGACGTGGACATCGATGACCTCATCCATGGAGAGAACAGCTATCAGGGATTCCTTTTGGATCATTTGTGACACTATTTTCCCGACCATGCCGATACAGGCCCAAACCGTCAAAGACACACCTCAAGATTTGTCTTGCTCTCTGACTCACATTCCCTGGTAATGCTCTCCTGAGAATCTCCACACCCTAGCAGGACCATCCATGAAATTAAGACTGATCCTGAACTCGTTGGTGAAGAGAATTCATGCTCAGTCTCACAAAGTCCAGATGGTATGGTTCTAATTCTGGGCTCTCAAAAGACAGCACTGCTCATGAGCTGGAATGAGCAGGATGCCCAAACATGCCCATGGGGAGTAAAGGCAGCATCCTGGGGTCCGTTCCTCACAGTTTGGGTGGGAAATGTTCCGCAATGAGGCATGCAGCAAATCAAAATGCTGCCAGAGAGCGATTTTGGCAGGCCTGAAAAAAAGCAGAAAACGGCCATTATTATTACCAGTCGCCCAAATTCTGCCACCTTCACAACGTCTATCAGCAGTACCAGCCTCATGGCAGTGAATCTAAGCTTTGGAAGCGACGCATTGTGATATTCCAAACACTAATGACACAACGAGTCTGTGTACAACTGTTCTCCAGCACGCCCACACAGAAAGACAACTCTTTGCGTGCCAAAATGACGTCATTATCTCACTTCGGCCATGAAACTTTACCTCTTGTACGACGTTTACGATGTGAGCAAGAAATGTCGTTGATTCTGACAATTTTACTCACTTTTATGTTTTCGTTCCTTTTCAGCGAAATGACACTGTTTGGGGTGGTATGCGAAAATCACGTGATGCACATGAAAAAGGAAGTTGGAAAAAGCAAGTTTGAGTGAGCTTGTGTTCACGGATGATTGCTCTTTCCGGTCATATACATTTGTGATGGTGCATGGGGAAAATGGACATAAGTCGCTCAGTATGTTCTTGAGCAAAAGTCAAAAATAGCAACAACCCCCAAAATACTGAGTTTCTATTTAGGGCATATTTATGTTATTTTTATATATTCTACCAGTATCCGTAACAATAAAGACAATTTTGAATTATTTCTTTGTTTATTTAATTGTTTTGGAACAAAAAGTCAATAGAAACAAAGTAGCACAATTCTGCCTTCTATGTCCGATTTCTGCATGATCTATCTCAAATGTCAAGCTTCAAATAGCTATAAACACAAAGCTAGACAAGAGAACTCGTGTATTCTGTTTTCTGCGTATTGACTAGGAATCTATGCGCCATTTTGTAAAAACTAAATCTGAATTTATGCCAAAATTCCATTATGTCTATTTTTCCTATGCACTATCACATTTTATGACTTACAATTACACCACCTTTTAGCAAATTTTGACCAGTTGTATGTAATAAAACTGACTCAATCTCGATGCACAATAAGACATAGACACACAATTTTACTGATTAGTTTCTTGACTCACCAGAAGTGTTAATATGCTTTATTATGTCTTTTTCCCCTCGTCAACGAAACACAATCTAATCCAATCCAAATTAATCAGTAATTACTTCTGTTCTCTTTGCGCCATACACAATATTCTTGCGTTGTTTTCACGACTGTTATTTCCTTATTACCCTTTTCTCTGACCTTTAAATAAATCCGCGCACTTTTCCCCCCAAGTGTAAGCTTACAACGAAGGCTTGTCATCTTGGTTCTGTTGGTCTTGTAAACGAAAAGTGTAATAATGCTCAAGCCTTATGTTGAAAATAACAAGTTATTATTTCTTTTATCTCCCCTAAGGGCTATACGCTTTTCCTTTCTTTTCCCCGGCCTATAATTCTGTTTCTTAGTTTCCTAATTTCCTTATTAACAACCTCTTACATTTCCCAATTAATCCTCGTATCGTCAGATGTTTTTTTCTAATTTCTGCACGTGCAAAACAAGCACCCGTAGACCTTTCTTCTCAAACAAAAAAATACCGCTCATTATCAGGGATTATTATTTTCTTTTCTGAATGCAAAACGCTGCTGCTTCTATACCCCCCCCCCCCCCCCCCCCACCACCTCTCCTACTCACACCCACCAACCAACCTCCATTCATCTTGAGGAGATTAAAGAACAAAGGTCAGTTAAAGTCTCTGTACGCGTGAACATTTTTCACTCTTTCCCCAGGCCAACACCAGTGGTGACATGCAAGTAATCTTATAAGCAGCGGCTATCACTGTGTTCCCATAGGGTGGGGGTAAAAAATGTTTACGTGTATTAAGACAGTTAAGAACGAGAACCGTGGCTCGTTATTTTGTGCATCTGGGATTTTCTCCCCTGTTTCTTGTCCGTTCATTAAGGGTAAAAAACTCCACCTCTTTCCCCACTACTGTGTTTCTTGCCCTTTATTGTAGGAAGCTGCTAATACCCTGGCGACAGTGGCGGGTGGCTCACTAATTGACACTCGAGACCAGTGCCTTCTTTTTGACGCGTATGGACTCCCGTCCTTTCCCCATACCCCCCCCCCCCCTCTCTCTCTCTCTCTCTCTCTCTCTCTCCCTCCTCTCCCTCTCTCTCTCCCATGTGTGGTGTGTGGTGTGGGTGTGGGTGTGTGTGCGTGCGCGCGCAAAGTGTTGTAAGAAAAGGAGGTATTTGTGCCAGGAAAGAGCACCTGCTTATATGCTTCCTTGTACACAACACACAAATATATACCAAAGTACTGCACTGACTGTGATGATATTTAGCATTGCCGGTAATCTTGTACATTAGTCACCCTCCCTTCCTCATCCCTCATGTTTACGACCCTCAATCTCAAATTCTGCTTCTTTCAGTTTCATGAAAATAACCCTAGGCTGATCCTAACCATATCCCTTTCCCACAAATAGCGGACTGTTGCTTCTCGGTGAAGTTGTTCAGTTTGAGGGGTGGTGACTAAAATAGGCCTTCAAGAAAGCCAGAAAGCCCGAATTTTCCAAGAAAAATACCCTTCTTTCCAATGTTTCTAAAATGTTTCTATCTACGACAGCTTTTGTTCCACCAGGTCACGTGTCAAAATCACGGGTTTCGTGCGTTTTCCCTCTTATAGCTGGTAAGAAATCTTGTTTTGACCAGGTTTGACACCTATGCAAATGTCGTGATACCTGCAAGGAAGACATTGTCAGTCTTGATATGCTTGACCTGATGTAGTATGAAGAAAAAAATGGAATTGCTGGCATGTCTGACATCAATCGTTTATATTCATTACATAGCACATATTCCATGCCACTCCGTTTCAAGGTACATGTACGTTAGGAAGAGCCTCCCAAAACAGAAGCACTCACCAAGCAAATATCTTCTCTTACCTGCATTATCCTTCTTTTTCCTTCTGAAAAGCATGTGTGCTACATTCGTGCATCCAGCCTCAGTAATATTCGATTGAATGGTGTTTGGCTGTGTGAAAGGGAAGAAGGTGGGTATAATGCTACTTGTTTTGCTTGGAAAGTGAAACGTGGTAAAACTTAATTAAGGTTAATAGAATGTGTTGTTTGAAGGACAGCCTCTGGTCCACCACTATCTGCCCCCCCCCCCCCCCTCTTCTTTCCCCCAACCCCCACCCCACTCTCACGTCATGTGCAATAGCCTATTAAATAGGTTTGGTAGTAATGGTGGGACGATATTGGTGCATTATAGTTCTTTACATTAGTCTATTGATTCTCTGTCATTCTCTGTCTCTATATGTCGGTCTTCTCTCTCTCTCTGTCTCTCTCTCTGTCTCTCTCTCTCTCTCTCTCTCTCTCTCATGTCTCTCTCTCTCTCTCTCTCTCTCTCTCTCTCTCTCTCTCTCTCTCTCTCTCTCTCAATAAAAAATCGTAAATCTCTCGTGAATCTATCTCTCTCTCTCTCTCTCTCTCTCTCTCTCTCTCTCTCTCTCTCTGTCTCACTCTCTCTGGAAAGTCTGTTTGTATGTCTTTTACTGTCTTATGTTTGTTAATTGTATCATCTTTTACAAAAACAAATTAATGTTCGTCTGCTTCAACATGCGTGTGCATACAAACACTAGGTTCAATTTTATTATGTTACTATGTATGAGTGTGTTTTGCATGCTTGTTATTTCGCTTTGCTTGTGCTTTGTATGCTATAAGAGGGCTGGATGTTAATTTTTTTAAAATTCAATTCAATTTTATTCCATTACCCTCTATAAATAAAATTCATTCTCTCTCTCTCTCCTCTCTCTCTCTCTCTCTCTCTCTCTCTCTCTCTCTCTCTCTCTCTCTCTCTCTCTCTCTCTCTCTCTCTCTCTCTCTCTCTCTCTCTCTCTCTCTCTCTCTCTCTCTCTCTCTCTCTCTCTCTCTCTCTCTCTCTCTCTCTCTCTCTCTCTCGTTTGCATTTGTTGAATTGTTTATGTACAATTGCACACTGTTACCTTTGAAGACCAAAGATTTAGGAATTGGTAAAGTTTGCGGGAAAATATGCTAAAAATCACTTAAACGTTCTCCATGAGGATATACAAGTTGCACAAGAAAAATAGATGACTGAATTGTATCAAGCTGATGGCATATTGAGTCAATGTTGCATCAATATTCAAATTTCATTTCACCTGTTTAAAGTCTAATCGTGGGTTTTTTCTTCTTTTATTTTTTTAACAAAAGTTTTAATAACAAGACTATCAGTAAAAGAAATGAAAACCATAGAATTCCAGCTTATTGAATTATTATTGAATATGCACTTATTAATTAAAATAAAAGGCATTATAATAGAAGTTAAGAATAAGTTATGCTAGGTAGTAGTTGTCATGTATATCAATTGACAATGGAGACAATGGCGATTGTAAGGCAGTTTTATTAATTCACAGATGCACAGAGAAATACATAGGCCCTTATTGTTATTTAAAGCACGCTACTTCATATATAATTGGAACAGAAACGATGATATTTCTGTCACATATAATACGCAATGTAGTCCACAAGATGCTTATCCTCAGAGCGATCTAATATGCAGGAACGGTTTAAAAAGCACCCTTGCTGGCAGCGGTTATTTTGGCTCTACATGAGCAGATTAGCTGAGGGGATGTAAATGACTCGTGATTGTAAAAAGCTTAGAGCTTGGTCTGGTTTTTATGACATGCACATATAACTGTATGTACGCACGCCATAACTGCACATTACAAACTCTCGGGGAGGGAAGACATATACGAGCTCACAAATTCCCATAACAATATGTAGCAAGACATAACTGTAGGCATTAGATAGGGGGGGGGGGGAGCAGAGACATAACTGTACATTAGATAGAAAGAATATGGAGAAAGAGAAGACATAACTGTACAGAAAGATAACTACACACACACACACACACACACACACACATACACAGCAAGACACACACTGTACATTACATAGGCACATATTACAACGGGGTTTGTGTGTGAGATTGAAATTGAATATCCACGCAGTGTAGTCAGCAAGATGCTTAGGATCTAATATGCAGGAACAGTTTATAAGCACCCTTGTTGGCAGCTGTTATTGTAGCAAGACATAAGCACATTAGCTCATTGTATGACTCAAGACATAAAGCGCTTAGAGCTTGGTCTGGTGTTTATGAAATGCACATATAACTGTATGTAGCAAGACATAACTGTACATTAGATAACTGTATGTAGCAAGACATAACTGTACATTATATAACTATTATGTAGCAAGACATAACTGTACATGAGATAACTAGTATGTAGCAAGACCCAACTGTACATTAGATAACCAATAAAAGCTAATGTAGTTGGATTCATTAATGGTAATAGCGGTCTTATGGTGACGTCACAAAGGGGTCTGTTTCTCACAGAAACCACCACCTGCAAAGGTGTTTCCCATCATTTTATGTTAGGGGAGGGTCTGAAGTACATGTGTGCCAAAGGGCATGCTTTAATCATAATTTGCAATTTACCTCACATTTTATTCCATTAACTTATAAGAAAACGGTATTCAGTGATAGGTACTCCTCCGAAATCAGAATATTTCGGCTGAATGCAGCGGATTGACCGGTGAAAACTGAACACATATGTACCTCACCCATTATGGTCATGTGGCCTGGGACCACAGAAGAAGAAGAAGAAGTGATTGGTACAAGAGCCTGTCTTGCTGTCCAGCAGCTTCTGGGCTACTGGAAGAACAATTGTGGGCTTGCCATTCTTTCAGATATATTTTTTGACACTTTGCTATATTAACGGTAAAAGAAATGTTACTAATTAGCGTGCGCGCGTGCTGGGTCACTATTGTTAAAATGTCGCGTGGGTTTTTGAATTATTCCTTTGTTGGTTCTGTTGTGTTATCATAATCTTCTTAAGTCATGGTAAACTGGTATACTGAACACTGACTTTAATCCTGAGGGTAGGGTAACAAAAGCGAGGAAAAAAACAAAACAATTGAATTCGGAAGTCATACCTTCCTTCATTTGTAATTGGGCGCTGGGGATTGTTTTAACATCAGAGAGAGAGAGAGAGAGAGAGAGAGAGAGAGAGAGAGAGAGAGAGAGAGAGAGAGAGAGAGAGAGAGAGAGAGAGAGAGA
>CM065691.1:56828211-56830711 GCA_017654935.2 Phymorhynchus buccinoides
AAGCAAAGCAACACGATAATTGATATTCACTGTGAACAGGTAGACATATTACTTTGAAGCAAAGCAACACAATAATTGATATTCACTGTGAACAGGTAGACATATTACTTTGAAGCAAAGCAACACGATAATTGATATTCACTGTGAACAGGTAGACAGATTACTTTGAAGCAAAGCAACACAATAATTGATATTCACTGTGAACAGGTAGACAGATTACTTTGAAGCAAAGCAACACAATAATTGATATTCACTGTGAACAGGTAGACAGATTACTTTGAAGCAAAGCAACACAATAATTGATATTCACTGTGAACAGGTAGACAGATTACTTTGAAGCAAAGCAACACAATAACTGATATTCACTGTGAACAGGTAGACAGATTACTTTGAAGCAAAGCAACACAATAACTGATATTCACTGTGAACAGGTAGACATATTACTTTGAAGCAAAGCAACACAATAATTGATATTCACTGTGAACAGGTAGACATATTACTTTGAAGCAAAGCAACACAATAACTGATATTCACTGTGAACAGGTAGACATATTACTTTGAAGCAAAGCAACACAATAACTGATATTCACTGTGAACAGGTAGACAGATTACTTTGAAGCAAAGCAACACAATAACTGATATTCACTGTGAACAGGTAGACAGATTACTTTGAAGCAAAGCAACACAATAACTGATATTCACTGTGAACAGGTAGACAGATTACTTTGAAGCAAAGCAACACAATAACTGATATTCACTGTGAACAGGTAGACAGATTACTTTGAAGCAAAGCAACACAATAATTGATATTCACTGTGAACAGGTAGACATATTACTTTGAAACAAAGCAACACAATAATTGATATTCACTGTGAACAGGTAGACAGATTACTTTGAAACAAAGCAACACAATAATTGATATTCACTGTGAACAGGTAGACATATTACTTTGAAGCAAAGCAACACAATAATTGATATTCACTGTGAACAGGTAGACAGATTACTTTGAAGCAAAGCAACACAATAATTGATATTCACTGTGAACAGGTAGACATATTACTTTGAAGCAAAGCAACACAATAATTGATATTCACTGTGAACAGGTAGACAGATTACTTTGAAACAAAACGACACGATAATTGATATTCACTGTGAACAGGTAGACAGATTACTTTGAAACAAAACAACACAATAATTGATATTCACTGTGAACAGGTAGACAGATTACTTTGAAACAAAGCGACACGATAATTGATATTCACTGTGAACAGGTAGACATATTACTTTGAAGCAAAGCAACACAATAATTGATATTCACTGTGAACAGGTAGACAGATTACTTTGAAACGAAACGACACGATAGTTGATATTCACTTTAACAGGTAGACAGATTACTTTGAAACAAAACGACACGATAATTGATATTCACTGTGAACAGGTAGACCGAATTACAATGGAAATCGTTGGTATGCAGTGTGACCAGACTAAAGGTATTGTCACTGATATTCACTGTGAACAGGTAGAAATGTATACAATGGAGAACATCGTTAATATTCAGTGTCAACAGAACAAACATCATCACAGAGCCATATAAACTATTCTCCTGGTTACTAATAAAAGACAAGGGATATAATTATTTTACTCTTTGGTCATTGTTGGGGTTTTGCGTTAAAACGATTTGTGTATCGGTTTACCAATACTGAGTAATTAAATGTATTACAAAAACAAATCTTGTGTGACACTTCTGACACTTTGATCAAAACCCATCCATTATCTTTGAAACAATCAATGTCTACGTGATATTCTAATCAAAATCACGGGATATAAATTAATATGGCTTGTCATTTGAGTAAATTTGACACAGCGATCCGCAACTTGACTACTTAAGGAATTATTCTGCCAAGTTTCATTAAGATTGGTACAGAAGTTTAGGCGCTGTAACAAGAGTACACACATACCAACAGACGGCCAGACAGAGACACGCACAGACCCTCGTTCCCATTCCAATGTACTCCCGGTTCTACAATACAGAAAGAGAAGAAGTTCATTCTGTATTCAGTGTGAAAAGGCCAAAGACCCCAGTCTCCATTCAGTCTGGATGAGGTGTGACCTTCGTCGTCTTGTTCTTTCATCATAGAATCATCTTACGATCATTTCTACTACTAGTTCCACCACCGCCCCCACCTACTACTACTACTACTACTACTACTACTACTACTACTACTACTACTACTACTACTACTACTACTACTACTACTACTAATGGTATTGCCATAGTCTCCATTATTATATCTCTAGGAGAGACCCATCAGGAAATTGATTCTCTCTCTGTGTGACAGAAATTTGAGCCTCTCTCTCTCTCTCTCTCTCTCTCTCTCTCTCTCTAAATCGGTTTCTCTCTCTCCTCGTCTCTCTCTCCTCTCTCTCTCTTCTCTCTCTCTCTCTCTTCTCCCCCCCCCCCCCTCTGTTCCTACTTCAAAGTATCTAGTTTACATTCGAT
>CM065691.1:56835711-56898211 GCA_017654935.2 Phymorhynchus buccinoides
ACACGCACGCGCGCGCGTAGGCATACACACGCAAACACACACACACACACACACACACACACACACACACACACACACTCTCTCTCTCTCTCTCTCTCTCTCTCTCTCTCTCTCTCCCTTTCTCTCTCTCTCTCTCTGTGTTACACAAATACACACACGCGCGCGCACGCGCATATACACACGCACACACAAACACACACATGCGTGCGCGCGCGCGCATACACACACACAGTTCCTCATCTCTTTCCTACTCTCTCTCTCTATGTGTAAAGAAAAGGAAGCGGAATAGAATTTCGTTTATCGTTTTGCTTAGGGATTGAGGTCTAGTCAGTCTCTCTCTCTCTCTCTCTCTCTCTCTCTCTCTCTCTCTCTTGGCCCCAACTAGTCTTATTTCAACCAATGAAAAAAGCCATTGGAGCTAAGGGCCGTGACACGTGATACATGTCCAGTGACTAACAACAGACTTGCTGACTGACAGGCTGTTGCTGTTGTTGTTAGTCCCCGAGCCGAAGGTTCGGGAACTATTGTTTCTGTCTGGTCCGTCCGGCGTCCATCCGGCTTCCATCCGGCGTGCCTCTGTCCGGCTATTCGTCCGTTTTTCTCAAAAACTATTCAACCTATCATCATCAAATATGGCATACTAGTTTGCCAAGATGCAAGCTATCCACTGATGTATTTAGTTTTACATTAAGGTCAAGGTCGCGCCAGTTGCGGGGTTCAAACCCCCAAAACACATAATCGCTAATATCTCGGGAAGTTTTGCATGTATTTCAATGTAGTTTTTTTCACAACATTTCTTGATGAATGGTCTATACCACAATTGTCATTAATGTTTCTGTGCGCTCGTGTGCGCATGATCGCGCGTGCTCAAATCACGGGTCCGAACCCCAAGGCTATGACTTGAAAATTTCACAAAGCATTGTTGGAAACTTCATGGTTTGAAACTCTATCTGTTGACTGATGATTTGATGTAAATATTACAAGTGAACCCGTAAGCCTAGACTCCACCAACACGGCTGGAAACACCCAGAGACAGAGAGAGAGAAAGAGACAGAGAGAAAGAGAGCGGTGAGGGAGAGAGACAGAGACAGAGAGAGAGAGAGTGGTGAGAGAGAGAGAGAGAGAGAGAGAGAGAGAGACAGAGGGAGAGAGAGAGAGGGGGGGGGGGGGGGTAGCAAACAGTTGGCTGTAGCACTGTGGCTCACACTTGACTACTGAGTTCCTGCACGCGTGTGCTAGCTTGCTGGCATCGCCGAGTCTTGCTTGCCTCAGTGACTGGCTGGATGGGGGAAGGAGATGCATTAGGGGAGGAGGTGAGTGGGTTTCACGATAGTGCATAGGTGGAAACTAAATGATCCCAATTGAACGGCCGTGCCTAGGCCCTTTGTGTCACAGGCCCGATATGTTCCACTTCTTTCCGGCCGTCCATCCGTCCGTGCGTGCGTCCTGTTTTCAGTTCTCAATGGTCTCCCCGCTGTGTGTACAGCCGACACATTCCGATTTCGGAGTAGCTCGGCGATGCTGCGAGGAGACTTTGCAGCCGACCGGCATTGCACTTGTTGTTGTTGTTCTTATTGTAGTCATTCCATGGCTTAATGACTCCAGGGATCATGCCAGCAGCCGAAGCAATTGAACACTATGGTACAAATGCACCGGCTAGGGAGGAGAACCGTTTTTTATTACCCCGCCACGTGAGCAGCCACACTCCGACTTCAGAGGATTTAGGACTGATGATGACCAGCTAGGAGCTTGCCATGGCTAAAGACAATCCCTGCATAACTATGCAGAACATAGCCTGTTGATGTAGCCTTGGTGTTCTAGCTTATGTCAATTGGTCTGACACAGCCTTATTCCAAGGCGAACTGACAGGCTGACCATGCGTACTTTTTTTTTTTAAACACCAAAAAACACAAACAAGTGCAACGCCGAGCGGCTGCAAAGTCCGCTCACAGCATCGCCGAGCTACTCCGAAATCGGAATGTGTCGACCGCCAGCTATAATTGCCAGGGAGGGTGGGGGGTGACATCAAAGAGAACGCCAATTCTGAGACGGACACCCAACGCGCATTGCTTTCTCGCCCGGTTTGCGCGCCCGGTTTGGCTGTCGGGTTTGACTGTAGATCTGATGGCGGCGTCTTTCAAGTGAATCTTCCCACCCAGTGTCGCGTGCTTCATGGCGCATGTGTGTTCGGACCCGTGATTTGAGCGCGCGCGATCATGCGCACACGAGCGCACAGAAAAATTCACGTCCTGGAACAGGCGAAGCGGCAGATATCAAAAGAAAACGTACTTACATAAAAACGCATCAAAACAGCACGTAACTGAATAGTTTTTTTATATATAGCCTTGGGGTTCGGACCCGTGATTTGAGCGCGCGCGATCATGCGCACACGAGCGCACAGAAAAATTCATGACAACTGTGTTATAGACCATTCATCAAGAAATGTTGTGAAAAAAAACTACATTGAAATACATGCAAAACTTCGCGAGATATTAGCGATTATGTGTGTTGGGGTTTGAACCCCGTAACTGGCGCGACCTTGACCTTAATGTAAAGCTAAATACATCAGTGGATAGCTTGCATCTTGGCAAACTAGTATACCAAATTTGATGATGATAGACTGAATAGTTTTTGAGAAAAACGGATGAATAGCCGGACGGAGGCACGCCGGACGGACGCCGGACGGACCAGACAGAAACAATAGTTCCCGAACCTTCGGCTCGGGGACTAAAAACACCTACTGACCGTTACACTGTCTGAGTGACCAGTGGTTATCAACTGGCCCGATGACCAGTTGACAGTGGCCTACAAACTTGGAGGACTTGGAATGACTGACCACTGGTCAATCAGCCACACAATCTATGGGGAAAAGAAAGACTGCGAGATAAGTGTGGGTGTATAGGAAGTGTGAAAGGTCACAACACTGTGCCGTAAAATATTAATACTGCTCAAATTTATGTGCTCGTGTTTCTTGTCTGTCTGTCTCTCTCTGTGATTAGTGTATGTATCTGTAAAGTAAATTTGCACATTTCGTTGTAGTCTAACACGCACACACACACACACACTTACAGATATACATAGTGACTTCTCCCTATCCCCTCCCATACACCCAAGGACAAAGGTTATGAATTTGGGTGAGAAAAGGGCGAAATGGCACTCCTTGCGAATGTTCAGTATAAAGCTTCATTGTATCACCGGGAGAAATGTGCAGTATAAAGCCTCATTGTATCACTGGAAGGAATGTTCAGTATAAAGCCTCAGTATAAAGCCTCATTGTATCACCGGGAGTAATGTGCAGCATAAAGCCTCATTGTATCACCGGGAGTAATGGTCAGTATAAAGCCTCATTGTATCACTGGAAGTAATGTCAGTATAAAGCCTCATTGTATCACCGGGAGTAATGTTCAGTATACAGCCTCATTGTATCACTGGGAGTAATGTTCAGTATAAAGCCTCATTGTATCACTGGGAGTAATGTTCAGTATAAAGCCTCATTGTATCACTGGGAGTAATGTTCAGTATACAGCCTCATTGTATCAATGGGAGTAATGTTCAGTATAAAGCCTCATTGTATCACTGGGAGTAATGTTCAGTATAAAGCCTCATTGTATCACTGGAAGTAATGTTCAGTATAAAGCCTCATTGTATCACTGGGGTAATGTCAGTATACAGCCTCATTGTATCACTGGGAGTAATGTACAGTATACAACCTCATTGCATCACTGGGAGGAATGTTCAGTATAAAGCCTCATTGTATCACTGGAAGTAATGTCAGTATAAAGCCTCATTGTATCACTGGGAGTAATGTTCAGTATAAAGCCTCATTGTATCACTGGAAGTAATGTTCAGTATAAAGCCTCATTGTATCACCGGGAGTAATGTTCAGTATAAAGCCTCATTGTATCACTGGAAGTAATGTTCAGTATAAAGCCTCATTGTATCACCGGGAGTAATGTTCAGTATAAAGCCTCATTGTATCACCGGGAGGAATGTTCAGTATAAAGCCTCATTGTATCACTGGAAGTAATGTTCAGTATAAAGCCTCATTGTATCACCGGAAGTAATGTCAGTATAAACCCTCATTGTATCACCGGGAGTAGTGTTTATACTCTGGCAGCATTTTATTTCCTTCCTCCATTCCTGCACAGTGAAGAGTGGCTTCAGGGGAGGTTATCAGGCTGACTGACAGCCACACAACACACGTTATCAACTGAGTATTGTGAGCGACAGACTCCCATACCTTGATTACTAGGCGAGTCAGTTTGAGGCCATAGAATTGACCATTGTTTACCCCCAGCTTACCCACTATTCCACGTCTGCCCCCCCCCCCTCTCTCTCTCTCTCTCTCTCTCTCTCTCTCTCTCTCTCTCTCTCTCTCTCTCTCTCTCTCTCTCTCTCTCTCTCTCTCTCTCTCTCTGACAAAATTCATGCAGTTACAAATTAATGATACTAGCATCACAATATCTATGTACCTATATAATAAAATCCATTTGGCGTCTGACTGTCTGTCTGTCTGTCTGTCTGTCTGTCTGTCTGTCTGTGTCTCTGTGTTACCCATTGATAATACGACCAGGGCGTGACTCTATCCTGGTACTATAATCATGAGTCCGTCTTACCTCTTCTATCCCCATGTATGTTTGGACCTTCTTGGTTGTCCGTTGTATTTCAACCGACAAGACGGGAGTAACTATATTTTCGAGTGCACATACATTGCTTTCACGGCAGAAACAGTGACTAAAGCTCTGAAAACAAACACATGGTAGGGTGCTTGGCAGTGAGTGTCTTGGTATTTGGTGGGAGTGTTTCCCCGTGGGGATACCGGGGGGGGGGTGTCTTTCGTAAAAATAGTTATCCCACCTTCTGGAAGTTCTAAGCTTGTAACTTCCTCTAATCTGCCACTCTCTTTGACTCTGCCTTTTCCCTTTGCCTTATAATTTATCATCTACTATCTTTCTGACTTATTGGCCCAAAATCTTCCAAATAATTGTTCTCCTTTGAGCTCCTCCGAAATCGGAATGTGTCGGCTGTACGCAGCGGGGAGACCAGTGAAAACTGAAAACCGGACACATACCTACCTTACCCATTATGTCCATATGGCCTGGGAAAGCAGAAGAAGAAGAAAGAAGGTGGGAGTGTGAAGTGATGTTTCGGGCGAATATATATTCACCCATGGTGCTAGAGGAGTTAAATAGTTAACACTGGTAGTAAACTGTAAATTAGAACAAACTGCCAATATCGATTTGACAGATTCTTCTACTATACATACCCTGTGGCACGGAGGTAACGCGTTCGCCTCGTGTCAAGTAAACCCGAGTTCGAACCTGGATACAGGGGATTTTTTCTCTCACTTTGCACTAGGCCTTACGGTCTGAATGTGGAGTCTTTCGGATGAGACGATAAACCGAGGTCCCGTGTGCCCATGCACTTAGTACACGTTAAACCCAGTGGCAACGAAAAAGTTGTCAATTGATCAAAATTTACCCCACACCCCTTTCCTTCCTTATCAGTCACAAAAAATCACATGCAATTTTTTGTTTATACATATTGGGTGGCGCGCCTCTAGCTCTGGCTGTGACGCGCTCTCCAGGTGGGAGCAACCCGAATTTCACAGAGATGCCTCTGTGACTATAAAGTACCTAATACCCAACTGTTTAAGAAGCACTCGTGAGTACGGGCACCTGATTACAAAGCAATCTGTTGAAAGCCGGGTCACTTTCCTATGCATCACCTACACCCTATGACCTTAATGATAACGAAGTATTCTTTGATAGGCCAGCTATCTTCCGCGAAGTTTGATTGATGGAGAGATGGTCGATCTCTTGTCTGTCCAACACTGCTTGTGTGTGAGAGGTGTCTGATACTAGTGCTGTCCGCCTGTATATGCGCGCATACACATGGCAGAAAGACACCTCGATATTTTGGTGTTGAACATTTACAGTATTAGGAAGATGCTTTAAAAGGAGGGATTGAAATCAACATGAAAAATAAAAAATAGATGTCTGATTGGTGAAAAGAGGGAGAAAGAGAGAAGAGACTGACAGACAGAGAAAGAAATACAGACACAGAGAGAGGGGGGGGGGAGACACAGAGAGAGAGGGGGGGAGACGGGCATAAACAAACATATATAGAGAAAAAGATACAGAAGAGAAAGAGATAGAGAGAGATAGAGAGAGAGAGAGAGAGAGAGAGAGAGAGAGAGAGAGAGAGAGAGAGAGAGAGAGAGAGAGAGAGAGAGAGACAGAGAGAGAAAGAAATACAGACAGAGAGAGAGAGAGGGGGGGGGGAGACGGGCATAAACAGACATACATGCAAAGAGAGAGAAAGATACAGAAGAGAAAGAGAGAGAGAGAGAGAGAGAGAGAGAGAGAGAGAGAGAGAGAGAGAGAGAGAGAGAGAGAGAGAGAGAGAGCGAGAGAGAGAGAGAGAGAGAGACACAGACAGATAGGAGAGCGATGGGGATAGCCTAAGGAGAAGAATCGAACATTAAAAAACAAATTTGAGTTTGAGAAAAAAAAAGGGTAGTGCTGAACGTAGAAAGGCAGGGGGCTGCTTTTGATAGATTGTCTTTGTATTACATTAGTATGTATAACTTAGTTTGTAAATTAAGATATCGTTTCATTACTTTGCTTAGTCACCCGTCACCATTTCGCCTGTGTACTTGTTTCTGTAAGACAGGGCTTTATATAACTTATCCTGTTGCCCTGTCTAATAAATATTGATTTTTGTTCGTGACTTTTGAAAATAAAAATGTTATTTAAACCAACTTCTGAAGAATGCAAGAAAAAAACCACGATTAAAGCTCAAGGGTATAATACTTGTACAACGATAGTGGGGCTCTATGCTACGTCTTGGCAACACGAAAGGGCGATAATTTTCGGACTGACCTGGCCATGCCACCTAGCGACTAGTCAGGGGCAGATAATGTTCTGTGACTATATACTACTTGTTCCTGAGAGACAAGAGCGATAATCTTATGTAGGTGGCGTTCGCATCACAGTGCACGAAACGGGGGCAGAAACGTTTCAGTATAAAGCCTCATTACGACTGTTAGCCTTTATTTTGCAACGTCATTTACGAGGAAATCAATCTATTTATTCAGGATTTAGGGAGGAAAAAGAAAAACAATGAAAATGAAATGTGTCTTCCCACGCTATCCACTCACTGCCCCATGTCCCTCCATAGTCCACACCTTTTGTTGTTGAATAACGTCTACCCGTTCCATCTTCGTGATCCTCTGCCCCATGTCCCTCCATAGTCCACACCTTTTGTTGTTGAATAACGTCTACCCGTTCCATCTCCGTGATCCTCTGCCCCATGTCCCTCCATAGTCCACACCTTTTGTTGTTGAATAACGTCTACCCGTTCCATCTTCGTGATCCTCTGCCCCATGTCCCTCCATAGTCCACACCTTTTGTTGTTGAATAACGTCTACCCGTTCCATCTTCGTGATCCTCTGCCCCATGTCCCTCCATAGTCCACACCTTTTGTTGTTGAATAACGTCTACCCGTTCCATCTCCGTGATCCTCTGCCCCATGTCCCTCCATAGTCCACACCTTTTGTTGTTGAATAACGTCTACCCGTTCCATCTCCGTGATCCTCTGCCCCATGTCCCTCCATAGTCCACACCTTTTGTTGTTGAATAACGTCTACCCGTTCCATCTCCGTGATCCTCTGCCCCATGTCCCTCCATAGTCCACACCTTTTGTTGTTGAATAACGTCTACCCGTTCCATCTCCGTGATCCTCTGCCCCATGTCCCTCCATAGTCCACACCTTTTGTTGTTGAATAACGTCTACCCGTTCCATCTTCGTGATCCTCTGCCGTTAAGCGTAACGTAGCAAGTACAAGATAGGGTCGAGTCGAGGTCATATTTCATTGAGGGGGTTTTAACTTTGGGTACACCATTTATTGAAAACAAAAACTCACAAAAAACCGGGAGGGCTTTACAATCAGACGTAAACCTATGCGATTATCTGTCCCCCCCTTCCAATCTTATATATATTTTCGAAATCTCTCTGTGTGTGTGTGTGTGTGTGTGTGTGTGTGTGTGTGTGTGTGTGTGCGTGCGTGTGCGTGTGTGTGTGCGTGTGTGCGTGCGTGTGCGTGCGCGTGCGTGCGTGCGTGCGTGCGTGCGTGCGTGTGTGTGTGTGTGTGTGTCCCTTATGCACGGCCACAGTTCTCAACCGATCGACACCAAATTTGGAATCAAGCATCCTTGGCACCCTCCGAAGGTCATGCCGTCCTTACTTTTCAGAAACCTTTTCAGAAACCTCCGCCAAGGACGAAGCGCGAGAAGTCGAACCGCGCGCAAGCGCTGAGTCGATCAAAGGGGGCGGAGTCAAAAAGGGGGCAGAGTTTAGCGGAGCGCGAAGCGCAAGAAGTCCAACCGCGCGCGAAGCGCAAGGACTCGAAGCACTAGCGCTGAGTCTTTAAACCTGTCTCATGTGCCAAGGGTTCCACAGCTAGTATCTATATATGCTGTTGTGTGTCCATTTTTGCCTTGTTGTATTATATTACTTTGTATATTTTTGTCACTATTGTTGCCAGTTTTGTTGTTGTTATTTTTCTTCTGTTCATCATTTTCTTCATTAATTGTTGTTTATTTGCTTGAGGGCAATGGTGTAAAAAAGCTACCCATCTTATCTGTTTTACCCTCAATAAACACATTCGTATTCGTATTCGTATATCTTTGTCTGTCTGTCTCGGTCTCTCTTTGCCTCTCTGTATGTCTGTCCCCCTGTCTCTGTCCATATATTGTCGCTGTCTTTATATTTCTGTCTCTGTCTCTGTCTCCCACTCCGTCTTATTCTGTCTCTGCATGTATGTCAGTCTCTCTTCCCTTTATTCTGTGCGTATGTGCGTGCGCTTATATAAGTGCGTGCGTCAGTCTGTGCGTGCAAGTATGTGTGTATGTTAGTATGTGAGATACGGGGGAGATGGACTTGGATTGAAAACAGAGTCACAGTACAGCCTGAATGAGGTTAGAGAAACAGAGGCAGATACAGAGGGACAGAAAGAGTCACAGTACAGCCTGAATGAGGTTAGAGAAACAGAGGCAGATACAGAGGGACAGAAAGAGTCACAGTACAGCCTGAATGAGGTTAGAGAAACAGAGGCAGATACAGAGGGACAGAAAGAGTCACAGTACAGCCTGAATGAGGTTAGAGAAACAGAGGCAGATACAGAGGGACAGAAAGAGTCACAGTACAGCCTGAATGAGGTTAGAGAAACAGAGGCAGATACAGAGGGACAGAAAGAGTCACAGTACAGCCTGAATGAGGTTAGAGAAACAGAGGCAGATACAGAGGGACAGAAAGAGTCACAGTACAGCCTGAATGAGGTTAGAGAAACAGAGGCAGATACAGAGGGACAGAAAGAGTCACAGTACAGCCTGAATGAGGTTAGAGAAACAGAGGCAGATACAGAGGGACAGAAAGAGTCACAGTACAGCCTGAATGAGGTTAGAGAAACAGAGGCAGATACAGAGGGACAGAAAGAGTCACAGTACAGCCTGAATGAGGTTAGAGAAACAGAGGCAGATACAGAGGGACAGAAAGAGTCACAGTACAGCCTGAATGAGGTTAGAGAAACAGAAGCAGATACAGAGGGACAGAAAGAGTCACAGTACAGCCTGAATGAGGTTAGAGAAACAGAAGCAGATACAGAGGGACAGAAAGAGTCACAGTACAGCCTGAATGAGGTTAGAGAAACAGAGGCAGATACAGAGGGACAGAAAGAGTCACAGTACAGCCTGAATGAGGTTAGAGAAACAGAGGCAGATACAGAGGGACAGAAAGAGTCACAGTACAGCCTGAATGAGGTTAGAGAAACAGAGGCAGATACAGAGGGACAGAAAGAGTCACAGTACAGCCTGAATGAGGTTAGAGAAACAGAAGCAGATACAGAGGGACAGAAAGAGTCACAGTACAGCCTGAATGAGGTTAGAGAAACAGAGGCAGATACAGAGGGACAGAAAGAGTCACAGTACAGCCTGAATGAGGTTAGAGAAACAGAGGCAGATACAGAGGGACAGAAAGAGTCACAGTACAGCCTGAATGAGGTTAGAGAAACAGAAGCAGATACAGAGGGACAGAAAGAGTCACAGTACAGCCTGAATGAGGTTAGAGAAACAGAGGCAGATACAGAGGGACAGAAAGAGTCACAGTACAGCCTGAATGAGGTTAGAGAAACAGAGGCAGATACAGAGGGACAGAAAGAGAACAGAGAGAGGGATAAGAGGGACTTCAACTACTGAAATGATCACAATGAATATCACCTATACAGTTGAATGAATGAAAATTCATTTAACGTCCTCCGGTCTGGAACAGACACATATGGAACATTTATAGAGATAAAGATGCTGGGAACGATCCTGGAGGCAATGCCCGAAGGCAGTGCAACACCAGGATTTCGCTTAGCAATACAGATGGTATAGCTGCTTTGTTGACAAACACCTATACAGTTGTTCGGTGACCCCAAGATGATGACCGTGATGCCAACCCACTCCGAAAGCAACAAGCTATTATTAACTACTTTTACTACCAAATATCAAAATTCGAGATGCAAAATATAAAGATTATTGACCTCGTGTATTCTTTTTTTCTTTCTTTTTTTTAAGTACAACTCTTCGGATTTTACCTAACCCTTCGAAATAAAGTTTCTGTGAATTTCAAAGGGATAAACTAAAAACCAACGAGCTCTTCGGAATTCACTGAAACTTCATTTACGTTGCTTGTCATTTTCTTTCTTTTTTTCTTCTTTTTTATCTGTATTTTCTTTTTCTTTCTTTTTGTTTTGTTTTGAGGAAAGGTGGCCAACAGGGCGATACGAGCGACAGTTATGGTGCAGAGGGGTGGGGTCAGATATCTCCCCCCCCCCCCTCTCCGGGACCATAGTTCCCCCTGAAGGAAGAAAGAATAGAGAAGAACAAGCCCTGCTCCACGGTTCATCAATCAAAAATATCCCCGCTTCATAAAGAACTGCAGTTCTTTGCAACAGGAGCAGGGGTCCTGTCTCTGTCTGTCTGTCTGTCTCTGTCTGTCTGTCTGTTTGTCTGTTTGTCTGTCTGTCTGTCTGTCTGTCTGTCTGTCTGTCTGTCTGTCTGTCTGTCTGTCTGTCTGTCTGTCTGTCTCTCTCTCTCTCTCTCTCTCTCTCTCTCTCTCTCTCTCTCTCTCTCTCTCTCTTTAAACTATGTTTACTGTTATCATCCACCAGAGATGAAAATGTGCGTAATGTCTCTATATTTTTGTATAAGTCATTCAATATAAGAGAAGCTGCCACTTCATAAAAAACTTATTTTATATGGAATGTTGATTTGTGGCGTTATGTCATGCTCATTATTTCCTTTTCCACGTGTGCATATGTATGTATTTATTTTCGCACGCCCGATCATGATGGGCTATGGTCTTTAAGTGATTAAACCATCTTGCGTCTTGCGTCTCTCTCTCTCTCTCTCTCTCTCTCTCTCTCTCTCTCTCTCTCTCTCTCTCTCTCTCTCTCTCTCTCTCTCTCTCTCTCTCTCTCTCTCTCTCTCTCTCTCTCTCTCTCTCTCTCTCTCTCTCTCTCTCTCTCTCTCTCTCTCTCTCTCTCTCTCTCTCTCTCTCTCTCTCTCTCTCAGCTCTCTCTCCTCTCTCTCTCTCTGCTCTCCAGCATGCAACTGCTTGCTTGGAACATTTCTGAATTCCGTAGGACATGGAGGTTGGGAAAATTCCTGGGGAAAATCGGGGTAAAGGTGCAGATGAACACGCCCCACCCCACCTTCGATTTCTCGGCTCTCCTCGCATTTTCAGACTTGCCTGTCTTAGGAAATATTGAGCTGTATTTTATCAACTTTTGTTTTAGCTAATTATCTTTGTTGAATAATTAATTGCATTAATAATAAAGGCCATTTTAGTTTAGCCGCGGACCGTTTTAGTTCTGGGCTTTCCCGTTCAATTAAATCTAAATCTAAATTTAGCTGGGGTATTGGTGTGACTTGAACAGCAAATCGGGATTTCCGGGGGTTTTCCGCCTATTTTATGCTATTTCCAAAAGCAGGTGTGTATTTTACCAATTGTTGAAATACGTGAATTTTAACATAGAATACTGAAATTGATAGAGGTTGAAACACTTTATAAGCAGTAAGAAAGGCAAGTCTGAAAATGGAGAGAGTCGAGAAATGTAAGGGGTGTGTGTTGATCTGCACCTTTACCAAAATCAGAATTCTAAAAATGTCCTATCAAATTCAGAATTGTTCCCGGATTACATTTTTTCCCGTGACAAACAGGCTGTTGGGGTATGCTTATTGTGCTGGCTGTTCACGTATTTATTATTATTTCTTCTTCTAAGAGGTTGGCACCGTGGCGGATCGAATTCCTGTTAACGGTCTTTGCCGTAGCCGGGTCATAAGTGGCGACAATTAAGGTTTTGTCTGGCTTACAAGGAGCTGTGAATAATAGATGAAATGCCTGACAAGGGATCGTTTAGTAAGGAAGAAATAGAGGCGGCAAACGTATATTGTACTCTCTGTCTCTCTGTGCTTCTCTCTCTCTCTCTATCACACTCTCTCTGTGTCTCTGTCTGTCTGTCTCTGTGTGTGTGTGTCTCTGTCTCTCCCTCTCTCTACATCTGTCTCTCTGTCTGTGCTTCTCTCTCTCTCTCTATCACACTCTCTCTGTGTCTCTGTCTGTCTGTCTCTGTGTGTGTGTCTCTGTCTCTCCCTCTCTCTACATTTGTCTCTCTGTCTGTGTTTCTCTCTCTCTCTATCACACTCTCTCTGTGTCTCTGTCTGTCTCTGTGTGTGTGTCTCTGTCTCTCCCTCTCTCTACATCTGTCTCTCTGTCTGTGCTTCTCTCTCTCTCCATCACACTCTCTCTGTGTCTCTGTCTGTCTGTCTCTGTGTGTGTGTCTCTGTCTCTCCCTCTCTCTACATCTGTCTCTCTGTCTGTGCTTTTCTCTCTCTCCATCACACTCTCTCTGTGTCTCTGTCTGTCTGTCTCTGTGTGTGTCTCTCTGTCTCTCCCTCTCTCTACATCTCTCTCTCTCTCTCTCTCTCTCTCTCTCTCTCTCTCTCTCTCTCTCTCTCTCTAACCTTGACACTTTTCGTTTTTGACCCCTTGTGTATATGTTACGCCCAATCATGAAATTGCCCATTTCATGAAATGGGCACAACTACTTGCCCAGTTCGTGAAATAGCCAATTTAAAACCTGTCATTTAGAAAACCAATATAAATAAACACTGTGTTTTGTTCATTAACATACAGAGATCAAGAATTGGTTCAAACAAATGAGAAATAATACCTAAAGATGAGTTTAAACATATATTCAGACTTAATTTGATGACACGTTTGATACAACATGTGGCTCAGACATGCCCCAGAGTAGCATTTGGTAGTGTTGGGGGGCAGGATGGGGTGAAAATACAATGTAGAAAAGTGTGCTACTGTTGAATCAGCCTTAACCCTTTCACCGCCAACGTCGCATTTTTGCACCACAATGATTTAACACCCATGTCACTAAAAGGCATCGAATCAGGGTCTGTTATCCAAAGACCCTATTTTCTTAATTTTGGGAGGTAAGGATAGGCCTTATTTTAAATATATCGCAGAGGAATCCACAATATTACAGATTTTTTTTTCTACCCAAGCAAGTTTAATTGAATTTATTTGCTGAAAAATGGCTGGCGGCGAAAGAGTTAATGAATCAACCTGTATGAATGAAAATTGAAAAATGTGATACACATTGTCCATTTCATGAATTGGGCAAAACATATTGCCCATTTCATGAAATAAGCAATTTCACGGATTGGGCGTAACATATACACGTGCAGTGAGCCCATCGTGGAGCTGAGGTTTCTGTCGTGTTCACTTTTCCTGTCGAACACTGGGTTTTCCTCCTGAGTTCACTGAGGTGTGAACATCACGTTCGTTGGGGTCACGTCAGGTCAGGTCAGAAATCACAACAGTCATTATCCCCCGTCACGCAGCTAATGTTTTTGTTACTGTCTGTTTATCTTTCTGTCTGTCTGTCTCACTGACTGCTTGCTAGCAGCGTAACTAATAAACTTATTTCACTCAAAATTTCAGGACGGTTTTACTGATGGTGATATCACCTGAAAACAGTAATCCTTCAAATGTTGGAGGTAATTTTCGATGTCATTCAGATGCAGTATAATTAGTTAAATCGTTAATCAGTTCCTCTAATTAATTAATTTATTTATTTATTCGTTTAATGATTTAATTAACTGAAAAACAATTACAATCTAGTAGGAATGTGCTAAAAATTAAAAATAATTTTGATTAATTTTGCAAATAGGCAGAATATCCTTCTATAAATTGTTTTACAATGCTATTGTAAATCGGTACTATCAGTCAGTTGCACAGAGAAGTTGAACACTTTTTTTTTCATTTCTGAATATTTAAAAACAATGCTTGAAAAGTATGACAATATTTTCATGAAACTTTGTGAAAAGCACAGGATATCAACCGACATCTAATGCTTAAACTTTTCAATAAATCTAATCTGTCGTTCAGAAAAACTACAATGATTTCTTTTTTTTAAATCGTGTTTATTCCTCCCCTTTTCTCAAAGTACGGTAACTCAAATAAAGGGACTCCACTCGGCGCCGAATTGCTTCCCTTTTTTTGTAAATCTCGCACTGCGTACTTACTTTTAGCATGCTTTCAACACATTAGAAATGAGTCGTTTCTCTTTGAGGAAGTTTGCACTGTATCAGTGCTCTCTATAGTTATTTCCTGTGTTCGCTGAGTTGGAAAAACAAATCGACGCAAGGTTGGGGTCAGGTTAGGTCAGACAATACAACGCTATAGTCTGTGGACATTCAATAGCCTTTCCGTACATGGTCCGCCATAGTCATAGTCCTGGACCTGTAGTCACGAGTGCGGCTAAGACAACTAATCCGAGATGGAAAATGAAAATTAGTCTAAACTACCAATCCGATTTGCAGCTTAGACTAAGTTGCACTTTCCATCCCGGTGTCATGAGAAATAAGAACCTACCGTGAAATAAGTACCCTTCAAAAGCGCACTAGAATCATTCTTCTTTCATGTGATAAATAAGTCAACTATTATTTACAATACTGAGAGTTAAGTGCTCAATCTACACAGAAAGAGCCAAGAAATAGAGCGGGAGGGTGAAAATCTACATCTTTTTTTGCCGAGAAATCGATGTACAAAGCCATGCCACTTAGTTTCGTATACAAAATGGCGGGCGATATACACAACGACCCGTGCAAACAAAAATAAATAATAATAAATATTAGAAAAATATCACTGACTTCACCATCTTTGTATTTTTAAATGTCCCATATTATGTGTCTATGACCGAGAGGACGTAAAACATCATTTTCACCTCATTCTTTGTCCACAGTCAGATTTATCAAAGCATTTAAAGGGTTTATCTTTCGTTTCCACCCAGCTACCCCTTTCCCTTCGCTTTCTACATACAAGGAGAACAGTGCAGAGTCAATGACCCATGTATTGTGCAGTGGTCCAACACACAGACACACACCTTCAGGGCTATATGTTTCAGGGGTCAGTACCATGCACCCCGTCTATGTTCCCTTTCTATGTTCCCGACTCTATGTGTCCCCGTCTCTATGATCCCGCTTCTATGTGTTCCCGTCTCTATGTATCCCCATCATTGTGTCCCTGAGTATGTGTCCCCGGCCCTATATGCCTTGGGACACATGGAGACGGGGACACACAGAAACGGGGGCACATAGAGACGGGGACACATAGACAAAAACACATACAGACGGGGACACATAAAGACGAAATTGGGACACATCGAGTCGAGGACACACAGAAACGGGGGCACATAGAGACGGGACATATAGAGACGGGGACACATAGAGACAGGAACAAATCGTGACAGGGACATAGAGACGGGGACACACAGAGACGAAATTGGGGACATATAGAGACGGGGACAGATAGAAACGGGAGCAAATAGACACAGGGACACATAGACACAAAATTGGGGACACATAGAGACGAGGACACAATATAGAGACGGGAACTCATAGAGACGAAATTGGGGACACATAGACAGGTAATTGGGTACACAACACAGACGGGGTTACATTACTACGTAACCTCTCGTGCGTTACAGGGTCACTGAGCACAAATTGAGTACGTCACGAACTTTTAGTAACATGCACTATGGTTAGTCAGCACAGTTTGTCTAATCACGATTCGCCCAGTCACTTTCTGTCAAAATCAAAATCTGACGAATTAAATTTGCACGAAAATGAGCATAGATCGTGACCAGATGTGTAGTTTTGATGTGCATCGCCATTTTACTCTCTCTGGCATCCCACTTTTTTTTTAACCGAGCAATAAAATACAGGATGTTTTGCTGAACTTAATATTAGTTTGCAGGGGTCACCTTCGATCGTGTACAACGTGAACGAGTTAGCATAACTTAATATGAATGTAATGATCTTTTAACATAAGGGACAGAGGGACAAACACACACACACAGACACACGCACGCACGCAGACAGACAGCCAGAGACAGAGACATAGACATTGACATAAACATAGACAGACAGACAGAGACAGACACACAGGTAATCAGACTCCGAGAAGACGCAACTATGTTAAGATAAAAAAAAAGAACATCTCTCAACGAAGGCTCGCTTGTGTCGTGGTCGCATCAAGGAGCAGCCTCAAACGAATCCAGCAAAACGCATCATCCCTCTGACCGGTTTTCATCATCACAAGTCACTGGTCACTCCTTTGTCCTGCTGTCCACTAACATTTCACACACCACTCTGCACCTTATTTGGTCAGCTGGATCTTACACAACTGACCACAAGGAAGAAGAAGAAGAAGAAGAAGAAGAAGAAGAAGAAGAAGAAGAAGAAGAAGAAGAAGGTGGAAAAAGAAGAAGAAGAAGAAGAAGAAGAAGAAGAAGGTGGGAAAAGAAGAAGAAGAACAACAACAACAACAAGAAGAAGAAGGTGGAAGAAGAAGAAGAAGAAGAAGAAGAAGAAGAAGAAGAAGAAGAAGAAGAAGAAGAAGAAGAAGAAGGTGGAAGAAGATTGATTGATTGATTGAACTTTTTAATGGGTAAAAGATTTAGGCACATTGAAGGCCTTTTTTTTTACAAATCCGCCCATTTAAATACTAGAAATAAAACGTAACGAGCAACAACAAAACAACAAAAACAACAACAAACAAAATACTAATAACAATTCATGCAAATAGCCAAACAACTCTCTCTCTCTTTCTCTCTTTCTCTCTCTCTCTCTCTCTCTCTCTCTCTCTCTCTCTCTCTCTCTCTCTCTCTCTCTCTCTCTCTCTCTCTCTCTCGATACACACATGCACACAGACACGCATACACACACACGCGCGCGTACCCTATATATACACATGCAGACACACTCGCACACGTCTGCACGCACATCCTGTACGCACACACGTACATACGCACGCATGCATCCATAATCACGCATTTCATTTTTGAAAATGCAGCTGCGAGTAGGTCATTTAAGCTTAGTCATATGTATCAAAAATTAACGCCTTAATTTCACTTTTGAATGACGATAATGAAGTCTTCAGGCGGAGACCTGGAGGGAGTGTGTTCCATTCCTTACAGGCGTTAAAAGAAAAACTTGTTTTGAACAAATCTAGGTTAGGCTTAGGAATGATTAATCTATGTGATGCGTGATACTCATGGAATCGAATTAATGATTTCAGATATTGTGGGCATGGTCCATGTACAATTTTATGTGTAAGAATGAAAGTGTTATATGGAAGTCTAGATTGGAGAGGTAGTATATTAACATTTTTAAAGAGATCATGCATTAAACAGTCAGACCTTTTATTGCTGGGAATCATTTTAACGGCACGTTTCTGTAAGGAATATAATGGTTTTAGGACAGAAGGAGCACACTTTCCCCAAGTAACTGAGCAATAATCTAGACGTGATTGTATAAAGGCAGAATAAAAAAGTTTTCTGGAGTGCTCGTCTAAAAAATGCTTTATCTGTGATAATTGAAAAACACTAGATGATATTTGTTTGATAAGGTAATGAATATGATCATGCCACAGAAGATTTTCATCAATATAAATGCCTAATAATTTATGCTGTGTTACTTGTTTAATGTTGTTTCCTTTATATTTAATCATTAATTTGATGTCTTTCATGCATTTTCTTTTTTGACGAGGGCATAACAACATACATTCAGTTTTTTTCAGGATGAACAAGCATATCGTTAGAATCACACCATGTCTCTAATGATTTCATACTGATATTTAGGTTATAATTTATGTTTTCAATATCGTAATTAGCGCTTTGTAAAGATGTATCGTCAGCGAATAAATCACATACAGCATTTTTAATGGATAATGGGAGATCATTAATGTAGAGAGAAAATAATAGTGGTCCCAGATTTGAACCTTGTGGAACTCCTCTGGTTATGAATCTTTTGGAAGAAATGCTTCCATCTAAAAAGACAGACTGGGAGCGGTTGGACAAGTAGGATCTAAAGAAACATTCTGCATTATTATCAATACCATAAACCTTCAGTTTCTCTAAAAGAATATTATGATTGATCAAATCAAATGCTTTAGTTAAATCAATGAAAATTACCCCAACTGCTTTTTTGTTATTAATTTCTCTTAGCCAAGAATCTGTGATCCGACATAAGGCCGTTTCACAAGAATGTAGTTTTCGAAAACCTGATTGATGAACATGTAAAAGATCGTACTTCTCAATGAAAGACGAGAAATGACAATGAATATGGCGTTCTAGTGGTTTGGATAATGACGACAGTAGGGAAATAGGTCTATAGTTGTTACAATCATTAATATCCCCCTTTTTAAGCAGAGGAATAACTTTGGCGTGCTTGAATGATTTTGGAAAATAATTCTGAGAGAGACAAAGGTTGAAAAAGTATGTTAAGGAGTCTACTATATACGTTGCAGACAATTTAAGTATTTTTGGACTGATTCCATCAAAACCACATGAGTTTTTATTATTTAAGGACGACAAATACACGGATACTTCATGAATAGACATGAGCGGAATAGAAAAGTTTTTTTCATTGATTTTATTTTTACAAAATTGTTTTAAAATAGTCAAATCAGACGAACAGTCGTTTTTGTCCTTTGTGCAAAGTTTTTCTCCAATATTTGTAAAATGGTCATTTAGTACATCAACAGGGACGGTACATTTTTTATTCGATGTGCATGGCTTAGTTAGTTGATGAATAGCTTTCCATATAGATGACCCATTGCTTTTGTCTCGCACCATCTTGCGGAATGAGTCTCGCCTAGCTTTTCTGATGATATATTGAACTAAGTTGCGTTGTTTCTTAAAGTCGGTATATGAGCCAGAAACTCTTAAGATATCGCGTTTTAACATTTCAGCTAAAATCTCCGAATTAAGCCAGACAGGCAAAACATCTGATTTCACACGTTTCTGAATTAAAGGAATGTGTTTATTTACAACACGTAAAAATGCTGTAGTCCAAAACGCAAGTGCTTCGTCTGGGTCAGTAAAACTGTAAATGCTTGAAAACGGCACAGCAGATAGATCAGTATAATACGACTGAATATCAAAGTGTTTGAATGAACGAAATGTTATGACTGAATGATTTGTTTTAGGCAATTTGAATCCATGTTTGTTCCAAACAGTACAGATGGCATTATGATCACTGATACTAATTTGTGGCACACAAATTTCTACAAGTGATGAGGTGTTTGATGAATAGATGTGATCTATTAAGGTAGAAGATGAAGCAGTGACTCGCGTTGGTAAATGTACGCACTGATGAAGATTAAAAGAATTAATAATATTTGACCATTTGGAGCAAGGTTGAAGAATGTCTATATTCAAATCCCCTAATAATAACATTTCTTTGTTTAAAAGCCAAATCTTGTCCATCATGTCAATAAAATTATCATAAGATTTACGTGAAGATTCAACTTCTAGCCATATAATTTCGATATTTGAAAAGCATAGATCTTCGCGAATTTTAAATGAAATAGAATTGTGAACATAAATAACTAAACCTGTTTAGAAGGTGGAAGAAGAGAAGAAGAAGAAGAAGAAGAAGAAGAAGAAGACGAAGAAGAAGAAGAAGAAGAAGGTGGAAGAAGAAGGTGGAAGAAGAAGAAGAAGAAGAAGAAGAAGAAGAAGAAGAAGAAGAAGAAGAAGAAGAAGAAGGAAGAAGAAGAAGAAGAAGAAGAGAAGAAGAAGAAGAAGAAGAAGAAGAAGAAGAAGAAGAAGAAGAAGAAGAAGAAGAAGAAGAAGAAGAAGAAGAGAAGAAGAAGAAGAAGAAGAAAGAAGAAGAAGAAGAAGAAGAAGAAGAAAAAAGAAGAAGAAGACGAAGAAGAAGAAGAAGAAGAAGAAGAAGAAGAAGAAGAAGAAGAAGAAGAAGAGAAGAAGAAGAAGAAGAAGAAAGAAGAAGAAGAAGAAGAAGAAGAAGAAGAAGAAGAAGAAGAAGAAGAAGAAGAAGAAGAAGAAGAAGAAGGAGAAGAAGGTGGAAGAAGAAGAAGAAGAAGAAGAAGAAGAAGAAGAAGAAGAAGAAGAAGAAGAAGAAGAAGAAGAAGAAGAAGAAGAAGAAGAAGAAGAAGAAGGTGAAGAGAAGAAGAAGAAGAAGAAGAAGAAGAAGAAGAAGAAGAAGAAGAAGGTGGAAGAAGAAGAAGAAGAAGAAGAAGAAGAAGAAGAAGAAGAAGAGAAGAAGAAGAAGAAGAAGAAGAAGGAAGAAGAAGAAGAAGAAGAAGAAGAGAGAAGAAGAAGAAGAAGAAGAAGAAGAAGAAGAAGAAGAAGAAGAAGAAGAAGGTGGAAGAAGAAGAAGAAGAAGAAGAAGAAGAAGAAGAAGAAGAAGAAGAAGAAGAAGAAGAAGAAGAAGAAGAAGAAGAAGAAGAAGAAGAAGAAGAAGAAGAAGAAGAAGAAGAAGAAGAAGAAGAAGAAGAAGAAGAAGAAGAAGGAAGAAGAAGAAGAAGAAGAAAGAAGAAGAAGAAGAAGAAGAAGAAGAAGAAGAAGAAGAAGAAGAAGAAGAAGAAGAAGAAGAAGAAGAAGAAGAAGAAGAGAAGAAGAAGAAGAAGAAGAAGAAGAAGAGGAAGAAGAAGAAGAAGAAAGAAGAAGAAGAAGAAGAAGAAGAAGAAGAAGAAGAAGAAGAAGAAGAAGAAGAAGAAGAAGAAGAAGAAGAAGAAGAAGAAGAAGAAGAAGAAGAAGAAGAAGAAGAAGAAGAAGAAGAAGAAGAAGAAGAAGAAGAAGAAGAAGAAGAAGAAGAAGAAGAAGAAGAAGAAGAAGAAGAAGAAGAAGAAGAAGAAGAAGAAGAAGAAGAAGAAGAAGAAGAAGAAGAAGAAGAAGAAGAAGAAGAAGAAGAAGAAGAAGAAGAAGAAGAAGAAGAAGAAGAAGAAGAAGAAGAAGAAGAAGAAGAAGAAGAAGAAGAAGAAGAAGAAGAAGAAGAAGAAGAAGAAGAAGAAGAAGAAGAAGAAGAAGAAGAAGAAGAAGAAGAAGAAGAAGAAGAAGAAGAAGAAGAAGAAAGTAAGAAGAAGAAGAAGAAGAAGAAGAAGAAGAAGAAGAAGAAGAAGAAGAAGAGAAGAAGAAGAAGAAGAAGAAGAAGAAGAAGAAGAAGAAGAAGAAGAAGAAGAAGAAGAAGGAAGAAGAAGAAGAAGAAGAAGAAGAAGAAGGAAGAAGAAGAAGAAGAAGAAGAAGAAGAAGAAGAAGAAGAAGAAGAAGAAGAAGAAGAAGAAGAAGAAGAAGAAGAAGAAGAAGGTTGAAGAAGAAGAAGGAGAAGAAGAAGAAGAAGAAGAAGAAGAAGAAGAAGAAGAAGAAGAAGAAGAAGAAGAAGAAGAAGAAGAAGAAGAAGAAGAAGAAGAAGAAGAAGAAGAAGAAGAAAGAAGAAGAAGAAGAAGAAGAAGAAGAAGAAGAAGAAGAAGAAGAAGAAGAAGTGGAAGAAGAAGAAGAAGAAGAAGAAGAAGAAGAAGAAGAAGAAGAAGAAGAAGAAGAAGAAAGAAGAAAGAAGAAGAAGAAGAAGAAAGAAGAAGAAGAAGAAGAAGAAGAAGAAGAAGAAGAAGAAGAAGAGAGAAGAAGAAGAAGAAGAAGAAAGAAGAAGAAGAAGAAGAAGAAGAAGAAGAAGAAGAAGAAGAAGAAGAAGAAGAAGAAGAAGACGACGAAGAAGAAGAAGAAGGTGGAAGAAGAAGGTGGAAGAAGAAGGTGGAAGAAGAAGAAGAAGAAGAAGAAGAAGAAGAAGAAGAAGAAGAAGAAGAAGAAGAAGAAGAAGAAGAAGAAGAAGAAGAAGAAGAAGAAGAAGAAGAAGAAGAAGAAGAAAAGAAGAAGAAGAAGAAGAAGGTGGAAGAAGAAGAAGAAGAAGAAGAAGAAGAAGAAGAAGAAGAAGAAGAAGAAGAAGAAGAAGAAGAAGGTGGAAGAAGAAGAAGAAGAAGAAGAAGAAGAAGAAGAAGAAGAAGAAGAAGAAGAAGAAGAAGAAGAAGAAGAAGAAGAAGAAGAAGAAGAAGAAGAAGAAGAAGAAGAAGAAGAAGAAGAAGAAGAAGAAGAAGAAGAAGAAGAAGAAGAAGAAGAAGAAGAAGAAGAAGAAGAAGAAGAAGAAGAAGAAGAAGAAGAAGAAGAAGAAGAAGAAGAAGAAGAAGAAGAAAGGTGAAGAAGAAGGAAGAAGAAGAAGAAGAAGAAGAAGAAGAAGAAGAAGAAGAAGAAGAAGAAGAAGAAGAAGAAGAAGAAGAAGAAGAAGAAGGTGGAAGAAGAAGGAGAAGGAGAAGAAGAAGAAGAAGAAGAAGAAGAAGAAGAAGAAGAAGAAGAAGAAGAAGAAGAAGAAGAAGGTGAAGAAGAAGAAGAAGAAGAAGAAGAAGAAGAAGAAGAAGAAGAAGAAGAAGAAGAAGAAGAAGAAGAAGAAGGTGGAAGAAGAAGAAGAAGAAGAAGAAGAAGAAGAAGAAGAAGAAGAAGAAGAAGAAGAAGAAGAAGAAGAAGAAGAAGAAGAAGAAGAAGAAGAAGAAGAAGAAGAAGAAGAAGAAGAAGAAGAAGGAAGAAGAAGAAGAAGAAGAAGAAGAAGAAGAAGAAGAAGAAGAAGAAGAAGAAGAAGAAGAAGAAGAAGAAGAAGAAGAAGAAGAAGAAGAAGAAGAAGAAGAAGGAAGAAGAAGAAGAAGAAGAAGAAGAAGAAGAAGAAGAAGAAGAAGAAGAAGAAGAAGAAGAAGAAGAAGAAGAAGTGTACTTGCAATCTATCCTCTCCACTCCCTGATACGATCCGATCCGACTGCGATCCGATTGTGACGATGTCTGTGAGTCATGGTTCACGTGAAATACTTCCACCTAAGAATATATCTTCGCTGACTACGCTCACGTAGACCCTAATACACGAATCACGTAAAATGTCTGATACAAAAATACAGATATTTCACCAGAGTCGTGTACGGAGGACTACAAACACATTGAACTGAACTTCTGGGAATTCATCAGATTCATATAGACAGTAGAATTTCATGTGAATCATGCCTCACAAATGTCACAATCGGATCGCATCGTATGCTGTGAGTCGGCTCCTTAAGGCACAATGAAGACGGTAAAATGCACGAAGAGAACATTGGGCTGAAGCTTTCAAGCATAACATCTACCAAAAAGCCTAAATCAGTAAATGTCACAGACTACCAACCTTGCAAACATTGAAGCCAGCTAAGTGTTAGGTATGGTAACAGTAAGCAGTGAGTGAGTTCACAAAGATCCCCACCTGTAGTGTAGGTGAAAGGGTGAGAGTAAACAAAAAACGGCTTCAGTCAGCTACGGAGTAATCACTCGTTATACATTCAGGCTTTTTGGATCTACTATATTAACAGCTGGTCGGTGATTTAAAAAATAATTGAACTAACACTCTCTCTCTCTCTCTCTCTCTCTCTCTCTCTCTCTCTCTCTCTCTCTCTCTCTCTCTCTCTCTCTCTCTCTCTCTCTCTCTCTCTCTCTCTCTCTCTCTCTCTCTCTCTCTCTCTCTCTCTCTCTCTCTCTCTCTCTCTCTCTCTCTCTCTCTCTCTCTCTCTCTCTCTCTCTCTCTTACAAAGCAAGGTTATTACATTTGCAGAACACATAGTTGTGAGTCGTGTTGACTGTGACCGTAATACGGAGAAGACAACTACTGACTGAAAAAAACGAAAGAAAACAAAAATGTAAACAGGTTACGAACAGGATGGCAACGCGTACGAACGTACTTCCAGTTAAAGTTCGGTTCCCTCTTAAACATCCAGAAAAATGAAAGTAAAGGAACCCCCTTTACACCTCTTTTGTTTTGCTCTTGGGGTTCATACCCTATCATTAAATGTGGTAGCAAAGCAGGCATCATCTTGAGGATATCAGAAATAATTCTGACAATGTTCCTAAAGATTTTCAGTGGTTTAGGTTGTGGAATACATTGTTAAGCGTTAATACTGCTGCTACTGCTGTTCTCCTTCTTCTTCTTCTTCTTCTTCCAGTTAATCGGCCAGCTTCAACGGGTTGAAGACGACTGCCGATATAATGGGGGAAAAAAGAAAACGAAAGTCACCACGCAGCGCCGAGACACACAAATAGATCATAGATGAATTAAATAATGACTAAATAATTAATAATTAAATAAATAACAATAACATTACATAAACAAGGAGAGAGAGAGAGAGAGAGAGAGAGAGAGAGAGAGAGAGAGAGAGAGAGAGAGAGAGAGAGAGAGAGAGAGAGAGAGAGAGAGAGAGAGAGAGAGAGAGAGAGAGAGAGAGAGAGAGAGAGAGACAGACGGATATTCCAGTGTTCCTACCTCTGATATGCCCAGCATTAGTGGAGATGCCGGACAGGCGCAATGCTTGTCAGCCCCCAGCAAGCTGGGGACCAAGTCCGGCCCAACCCAGCTTTATCCTGGGCCAGGCCCGCAGTCGCCAGATCAGAACAGCAGTAAGGATGGATAGGGGGGAGGGGGAGGGGGGTTCAAAGTTTGTTGTATTACATGTGGGAGCCAAGTCTGAACCTGAAGAGGTTCAGTGACTCAGCTTCCACAGTTGCCTGGGGCAGGACGTTCCAGTCTTGGATTGTCCATGGGAAAAACAACATCTGTCTGTACTGCGTAAGACAAAATGGAATGTCGTACGCCTTGGTGTTTGGTTTTCTGATGCCTCTTCTTGTGCCCGTTGGGCTTAGCAGGTAGGCCGAGTTGATTTCTGCGAGGCCTTGGTCATATTTGAAGAACATCTCCAGCCTCCTGTTTCTTCTTCTTTCTTCCAGAGATGGCCATTCCAGTGATGATAGTATCTCATTGGCGCTGGTGGTTTGGTGGTACCTGTTTGCCACCCAGCGAGCACTCCTTCTCTGGACTTTTTCCAAGGTGTGGATGTCTTTTTTGGTGTAGGGGTCCCACACTGTGCTGGAGTACTCCAGAACTGGGCGGACGAGAGCTTTGTAAGCAGTTTGTTTCAGACTTTTGTTCGTAGTCTTTAGGTTTCGCCTCAGAAAGCCAAGAGTCTTATTTGCCTTCTTGCTGATGTTGGCTGTGTGTGGTCCCCACTTGATGTCGTCAGTGATCGTGACACCCAGATACTTAATCTATTCTACCTCTTCAAGTGCTTGGCCATGGAGGGTGTAGTTTCCGGCCTTCTTCTTTCTTTTGCGTGTTGGTTTGAGTAACTGGCATTTGCTGGGGTGAAATGTCTTTGGCCATATTCTTTCCCAGGTAGTAAGGGCATTCAGGTCATTTTTCAGTTGTTGGTGATCTTCAGGACTGTCCACGGTCTTGCTGCTGGTAGTATCGTCAGCGGACAGTCTCGTCTTTGACGTAATACCATCGTGCAAGTCGTTGATATACAAGAGAAAGAGAGTTGGTCCCAGCACTGAGCCTTGGGAAACTCCTGACTCAACAGGGATTGAAGCTAATCTTTCTCTGTCAACCACGACAGACTGTGTGCGGCCAGTAAGGAAGGCACTGATCCAGCTGGTGATCTTGCCGGTGATGCTATAACTCTTTAGTTTGTGGACCAGGAGGCAATGATTTACTTTGTCGAAGGCTGTTGAAAAATCTAAGACAATGATGTCTTCCTGCCTTCCTCTTTCCAACTCCTCCGTCAACTCGTCCACAACTCCCACGAGCTGGGTCTCGCAGGACCGCCGGCACCGGAATCCATGCTGCTACGGCCGCAGAATGTCGTTTTCCTCCAGATGCTGCATGATAGTGCTGACCACCATGACTTTGCACAGGACGCACGTCAGGGAAATCGGCCTTTTGTTCTCTGGCCTATACCTCTCTCCATTCTTGAAAGTGGGGGTAACATTAGCTTTCTTCCAGTCGTTTGGGACGATGCTGGTGTGAAGGGAGGAGCGGTAGATCAGAGTCAGGGCAGGTGATATATCCGGGGCCAGCATGCGTAGCACTCTTGCACTGAGATTGTCTGGGCCTGCTGCTTTGTATGGATTGAGTTCAAGTAGCATCTTTCTGATCCCTTCCTCAGTGAAGATGATGTTGCTGCACTCTGGGTACGGCTTGTCTGTTGGAGGGCATCTTTGCTGGAACTCCTCTTCAGTTAAAGTCTCCTTTGCGCTAAGCGCTGACTGGAACTGTCTGTTTAGGAGTTCTGCTTTCTCCTTGGCATCACTCACAAGTCTGCCTTGATCTTTCAGAGGGAAGACTCCAGAGTGTTCGCTCTTCCAGCTTTTTATAAACCCCCAAAACTTTTTGTTTGGTGGTATCTGCTGGGGGGGCGAGGATTTTCCTTGTGGAGCTGAATTTATCTTCTGCTGAGGGTGAGTCTGAGGAGGATTGGATTGATCTTCAGATTTGAAGGTCTGCTGTGGAGGAGGTACATTTTCCTGTGGGGAGGGGATTTGTGGCTGCTGAGAGGTATTAGGTTGTTCTTGGGGGGGATTTGACTGTTGTGTTGAAGGATTCCCGTCAGCGAAAATGCCATCAATATGCTTCCAGTATTTCTGTCTGATCCTCCTTTGGATCAGTCTTTTTAGTTGCAGTCTTGTTGCAGTTGTTGCAAGAAGCAATAATAATAGATGAGATTCTGTTATTTATGGAATGGAATGCATAGCCTGCATGTTAAGTACAAAATAATCAAATACTTCCCTGAGTAAAAATAAATCATTTAATGTTTCTGAACGAAAGAACTACGAAATTTGATTTACAGAACAGGTTATGGTAAATGTTAACACGTCTGTTTTGTTATCTATTCTTTATGGATGTATCTTTCTGTTATTGTTTTTGTTCTCCCTTTTTATTATAAAACAGTACATTTGATGTTTTGGTAAAGATGAAAAGCATAACATTAACTAAAGATTTATTTCTTACAGGCCACCCTTGTCCTAAACACGTTTATCAATTTGTTCTCCTGTGCTTGCTGTTGTTTCTGTGTTGCAAAACTCCACATGTACAGAACAGGGCTGAGAGCCGCGTTGAATGGTAAGACGAAGACCACCATAGCACCATAGACCATCTGTGAAGTTGTGCCCCCGTAACTCAAAGACGTTTTGACCACACCGAACACAAACCAGCACACAGCGTTTGAGATCGCCACTTTCCCCAATACATGCACTGAAAAGTAAACCAACCTCAGCGAGCTGTCCAGCACAATTCTGTACTTTGGTAACTGGAAGTAGATGATTCCTTCGCTGGTTAAAATTAGGAAGCTCAGGATGCAGTTGATGGCTGTGATAACAGTGAACCACTTGAAGCCGTGATCAGAATTGTAGTCGGTGAACAAAGCCAAACGACACAGACCAGACTGACTGTCAAGGCCCCAGTGTGACAGTCCAGGAATGAAAGGTATCAGTGCCAATAAACTCCCACCAATCCAGAAGACTGTGCAAGCCACAGTGGTTGTGCGTTGATTGAATGTCCATGACTGTGCAGGGAAACGCAGACTGACGGTGTGATCCAGGGTGACGAGCCAGACAATCAGAAGGGACACCTGGCAGGACAGCAGGAAACCAAAGCCGCTCATCTTACACGTCACACTGCCGGTCCACGTCTGTTCAACATGGAGGTAACGGCCATGAAATATGGCATCAGCCACTGCATTGACACCAACGTGAATTCCCAGGAAGATGTTAGCACACTGTAAATGGATGACTGCCAGGAGAAATTTACTTCCAACTTCTTTGATGTTTGCTAGCGTAAACACACAGCAACAAGCGCTGGATGTTATCGAAATCAAGGTTATTAGCCAGCAAAAACTCCTGTATAAATCTGTTGGCAATAACGATTCACAAGAAGGAAGTACAACATAAGGTCTTGAACACATTATGTCGGTTCGTTGCTTGGGAAGTAAACTATCGCAGCATAATCGGAAATTTGAGGACCAAATCTTGTTTAGCTTATAGGATTCTGATAACATATCTAAAGGAAAATATTTAACAGCACTGCTTCTTATGTCTATCTCCCTCAGTTGTGGTACGTTTTTAAAGCCTTTTATTCCAATGCTTTCAATGGCAGAATACGAAACATTCATCAATTTTAAAAATGGTAAATACAAAGACAACTCAACGTGAAGAATATTCAAATTTGTGTTCGACATGTCTAGCTGCTGCAACTGAAAATGTATACGTTTTGTCAGCTGGTTCGTGAAGTGAGTTAGTGGGTTGTTTGCAAGATGTATAATTTTTAAATTTGGGATCCCAAGGAAAATTGTTAGGTCAAGATTTGTTAGATGATTGAAAGCAAGATCAATGACATGTAAATTGATCAAAGGGATTTCTGTAATATTCGTTGCAGAACAGTGGGACAGAGTCAGATAAATAAGGTACACATTGTGAGTGAAGTCTGTTGGCAGCATTCCCGACCCTGCAGCATCCACATAACGAAGCTGAGGGAAGAGTTCAGCAGCAAAACGACTCTCACACCAGAAGGAGTGACCTTGACAGACGCACCCTGCAGGACAGGCCATGTCGCACATCAGCTCATCGTCTCGCTGTGGACACTGACCCCAACCGTCACACAGATGCTCTCCATGGACACACACACTGGAATCGCGACACTTGTACAAGCCTTGGCACTTCACTGCCTCACAGTCTTGTTCGTCTTCTCCCTCAATGCAGTCTGAAAGGCCATTGCATCGAGTGTAGATGGGGAGACAGTGGATCATCTCTGAGGCACAATGGTAATGACTGTCAGGACATGACTCGCCCAGTTTCATCAGATGTTGAACAAAATAGCCAGTGCCGTCATGATTGATACAGAACTGTAGTCGCTTTAATCTATCATTTCTGTCTCGAAAGTGAAACTTGTTTTCAAAGGTACACACAGTATCATCAGAGTCGTCCAGGCAATCAGAATACTCGTTACACTTTTGGCTGTTCAAAACACACTGACCAATAGAGCAGAGAAAGCCAGCAGTGCAGGGAGGGTGAGCACAGAATGACTCATCACTGTTATCTGGACAGTCCTGTCTGAAGTCACACACTAGTGTGTACTGCACGTGACAAATATGATCCGTGCATTGAAAAGTGTTAGTAATTGAAGAAAGTGTTCTGCCATACCTTTCCTCTTTATCGGTTACATTGACGGGAATGCCAGTCTGACCATATGTAGTTCCAGTGGGGCTGCATTGTGGATCACAGGACATGAAGGTGTGAACAACATGGCTTCCAGGGCAAGTGAGTAGAAATTGGTGTGTTTTCATAAAAACAGATTGAAGTGAAACTGAATAACTAAATGCAATTTGCATAGAAAACATATGACCTATTTCTGTGTTTATTTCGCAAAAGGCATGAATACCTGTCACGTATTTCATCTCATATAACCTCTTTAACACCATTGACCACAGGTGAGGTGCCTTACGGGTGCGTGATGGATAGGACTGGTGCTCCATCTTGAAATGGTGCATATGGTAAATCATCGTACCATCAGACCACTTTTGAAACTTGCTGTATTGGAAAGGCACACTGTCCCACCCTGAGCTGTAACCAACATTTACTAAAAATTCGTGATAGGTTTTGAACAGATGCAAAATGTCGTTCTGCTCCCTCCTTGTTTTTATCGCAGCCAGTCGGCCATGTATTCTCTGGCATTCGTAAGATAAAAGCAAAACACTAATTATTGAGGGAAGTGTTACAAGTTTGAAGCATTTGTGCTGTGAGGCCACCATTTCTGCACAAGCAGGACTGCTGAAGGGACAGTGTTCTGTTTCATCCCGTCCATCTTCACACTCTGTCCTCAGGTTACAGTGCAGGTGGGGCTGAAATGTGGGGTAATGATTCACTGAGCAGTTGAACGCACCACCAGGCAGCTTTTGAGGCTGGTCCCTTTCAGGATGATAGGAAAAATAGAACGTGTTGCCCACATGGATATAGACAAAAAATCTAAGCAATATTTTTATGCGTGACCAATGAAATAAAATTGGGGAGGTGGAAAGCTCATCGCAGAATTTCATTTCACGTTGAAGATTTGTGCCTGAATTTGTATATATCAGTTGTACTTTTAAACATTGACCAAGGTATTTTGACCACTGGATATCAACCATAATGACGTGTGATGGAGGTGCTATAAGTTCTGTGCTCATGAGCTTTCTCCTTGCATCGTAAATAAAAGGAACTGCAATATATCCAGAAAGATTTTGTGCGTGTAATTCAAGGAAAAGGTTATGTTTTAATATGCTGACACCGATTTCGTACAAAGGATTGTTATAATTGTGTATAAACATATAGTTTTCTAGTGACTGGATGTGATATTCACGAAGACTGTGTATGTCACATTCAAAATATACATCATCTGAATACTTGTGCCAGTTGACTTTCCACCGCCTGTCAATACACCAGTAGGCCAGTCTCTTGACGTGGGCTCGCACAAACATATCCTGAGGCACCACTATGTGCATTCTACAGAAAGTGTGCAGGTCACTGCAGACTCCGTACACTGCTCCCTGCTGAGCCGGGAACTCCTGCTGAGGGTCCCCACAATCTGACACATTAACCCTGTGAATGGTGCTGGTACTGTTATGGTGACCGTTGAGGAGTTTTTCCACTCCAGGACAAATGGCGTTGCTCGTTGGTGAAGTAGAAGGGCTCTCAGTGGCAGTTATAAACGTTTGGCCTGCAAGATACACTACATTTTAAAGAAAAACAAAGGGAGTTCGAATGGGAAAGGGAATGCTGTTAAGTTTTCTTCTTCTTTAATTAAACAACCATCATCATCGTTTTTATTCATTTGTTGGGGCGTTGCTTGTTTAAATCTGGAAATGGAAGCCTTCCAGCAAGGATGATGTTACCGCTTCAGATGGAAGGGGATTTCAATTTCCGATACACAATGAAAAAGTTGTCACAAAGAAGTGGGGGAGAGAGAAACTAGGAGGATCGTGGGTGCGTGTATATGTGAGATGTGTGTGTGTGTGTGTGTGTGTGTGTGTGTGTGTGTGTGTGTGTGAACTCAAGTCAAGTCACAATTATCTTTATTGAGGACAAGCAGCGGCGCTTCGCGCCTCCCACTCCTTCTACCCCACCACCCCATCACCACCCACCCCAGCCACGAAACGGTCATGCCCCCAGTACCTTATACCCCCTCCACATATAATGCTGCTGCAAAATCTTGAGTTAAATACAACATGAAAAGCAAAAAGGTACCATGCAAAGAAACTCACTCTTTATTTCTTTCATCCACAGGGCTGAGTGAAATTATTTAACAATTTTCACTCTTCCCCCATGGCAATACAGTGAAAAACCAGTCATAAGATTACTTGGATATCACTGTTGCCATGGGGGAAGAGTTAACATGGTCAGATTTAACATGGTGACAGCCCTGACATGGTCTTAGTTGTCGACGGGTTATAATTTTAATCCTAATTAATGAGGGAAGAGTGGAAAATGTTCATATGTTCAGAGACCTTAAAGGCCTGTCAACCTGTCCCAAGAATCGGGTCACGCTAGTCAGACACATCTGACGCAGCATCGCTGTGGCTGCAGCGATTCAACTGCGAGCGTGCCTCGCACATACCATCCTTTTATACTCCTGGTGTGGCTTTAACAGGGTGCAAAAAGATCTGAGCATATGTCTTGAAAAAGTTATGTCTTCTATTTTCCTGTTAAACATTTTTTATTTTAGTATTTGTAGTGTTGATAAACTCTTGTGAAACCATTTTTTATGAGCACAGAGTCATACTTATTTATTTTGTGAATTTTATTTGAAACCATACCTTTTATCAATAAATTTTAATGTTGATAACCTCTATTGAACTGTGTTGAATCTTAGAGAGATGCAGGGCAAAATGGGAACAGGGCAAAACGAAACATGGAGAAAAGACACTGCCAAGGAACAGGGCGAAATGGTCCCCAGGGGAGCAGTTACTAGCTATAATAATTATAATACACACTATTAACAAAATCAAACACATTTTTGTCAGAAGGTTTTGATGCATATGGACAATTTTTCTATAACATTATAAGCAAGAACTTGGGTGAACTCCTTTTACAGATGGGTAAAACATTCATTAAAGATGCAGTATGTGTGGATAAAGGAGTATACTGTATAGCACATTTTATGTTGGAAAATGGACAGTTTATGTCATATGCACAATTCAAAGACAAATACAATATTAATATAAACTACATTAGGTTTTATGGGTATAGAGCGGCAATAACCAATTACACACGTAAGCCAGGTATAACTGTTGATAATAACAAATATCTAGACATTCTTGTATGCTTAAAGAAACTAATGTTGATACATAAAGGCTGCAAGGTATACTATGATATATGTATTGATAATGAAACTCACCCAAGGTGCTGCACAAAGTGGAATGATAACTTGAATGTTGATATTGACTGGGAAAAGTGTTTTCTTTATCTTCATAAAGTGTCAGATGTTGGGATGAAGTGGTTTCAAAAGAAAATAATACACAGATGCATAGGTACAAATGTAATATTAAAAAAGATGGGAGTGGCTGAAAATGACCGTTGTAGTTTTTGCAATACTTCTAGAGACAATATTATCCATATGTTTTGGCAATGTGCTGTTGTTCAGCGCTTTTGGAAGAGTCTAGCTGATTTAATTAACGACAAATGTACAAATGCACTCAGTATGCAAATGACAGCACCTTTAGTAATATTAGGATATGACAAAAACTTACATATTGATACAACTGTACATTTCATTGTGTTGTTTGCCAAACAGTTCTTTTACAAATGTAAACTCGACAAGCACATCCCAGAGTTACAAGGGTTTAAAAAAAAAGCTGAAATATAGACATCAAATTCAGGAATATATTGCTAGGAAAAACTGTATGTATGACAAATTTGTTTTGGAGTGGTTGCCATACAAATCCTTGTTCTTGGATGAAAATTAACCCACACTATACAGTCGCCATTCTCAGACATAAATACCCATGTACTAATATTCAGGCCCTACGAAAATGAGTCATTGTTCTTTGCTGTTGAAGTTTTGTCGATACATAATGTAATACGACCCATGCATGCATCTTGTTTGAACACAATATAATCTAAGGCACTGCCTGTGCACATATATCACCACCGCTATTGTTAATACCGTTATTTATTATTATTTATATGATCACTGTGATCTTTATTATTGGCATTACTGGTTTCAATGCTGAGGTTGTCCCATGCTAGCACATGTGCATTTATGCTGGATTATGCATTCTTGTCTTGATTGCTGGTCTGCTTATTTCCTTTTCTTGATATTTGATTTGATCAGTTCTTGTCTTTTTTCTTTTTCTTTTTTTGTATGTGTGCGTTCTGTCCTTTTTATATTTCATTATAAAATGTGTTCGAAAAATAAAAAATATATATATAATGCGCTAAGGCCCGAAGTGTAAAAGAACGTAAGCACTCGGATACCGCGTAAATGTCGGACGTTTGCTTGCCATACAGTTCCAGAAGAACGCGTTGGGACGCGATTCTGCTATGTCTGGTTCAAAACTGTGCTTTTGAAAGTTGATTTTGAAGGCAAAATGTATGAAATTTTCTTGAAATGTTGTGTCGTCTGCGTCGCCCGAGCTGTCAGAAATTGCTGAATCTACCTGGGAAAACACGAAGAATGCCGAACCAGTGTTTCGCAACTTCTGCCCTTTTTTAATGTCTATGTGCGTGTGTGCGTCCGTGTGTGTGTACACTCTCTCTCTCTCTCTCTCTCTCTCTCTCTCTCTCTCTCTCTCTCTCTCTCTCTCTTTCTCTCTATCATTACCTCCCATATACATTAATGCAGACACAGTCGAACAAGTCTCAAGCCATAAGCTGTTAGGCGTAACTATTGATCACAATCTTTCCTGGTCCCCACATATAAATGCCATTTCCAAAACAATTGCATCTAAAGTCTATCAGCTCAACAAGATTAAACATTTTTTAAATTTGCATACCCGTAAAATATTTTTCTGCTCATTTATTCAATCTACCGTTGATTATGCATCCACACTTTGGGATTTGGCAAGTCAAAATTCACTGAAATATTTATTCAGTGTTTATAAACGTGCTGTGAAGGTAACTCTAAACAAATCGTCTTCTTTAACCAGCGAGGACTACAAGTCTGCTAACATTCTTCCTCTTAAGTCCAGATTGCTTTATAACAAAGGCATTCTTATGCACAAAATTTTAAATGGTAACTCCCCACCTTCGCTAACAGCTAACTTTACTACCAATGAGTTTCGACACAGCCATAAATTAGATCTTCCTCTTCCCAGTATCACCCTTTATAAATCAAGCTTTGTCTACTCTGGAAGCTGGCTGTGGAATAGACTTCCTATCTCCTTGAAACATGAATCAAATTTTAAGAGATTTAAACAAATATTTTACGATTTTCTGATGACTAACTCTAATACCTCAATATTGTCCCCTGAAATGTTTTGAAAAAGTTTAAAACTTTATCAATTATTTTGCTTTAAAATATACCATGTTTGCACACATGTGCTACTATATAATTATATTTTATGTCAATTGTGGCTAGATATTTGACATAATTTGTGTGTGCATAACTGTATGAAGGAATATATTTACATACAAGTATATATGCATATCTCTCCAACATTCTCGTATACCTTTTTTTTATAACTTATTTTTTATATTTATGACACTTTTGATATTGTTCTATTTTATATGTGAAATGCAATGAGATTCTCTCTCTCTCTCTCTCTCTCTCTCTCTCTCTCTCTCTCTCTCTCTCTCTCTCTCTCTCTCTCTCTCTCTTAATTTGTTCCGAGTTTATTTTTATCTTCATGTTTATATGCTTATGATACCTTGTGTATAGAGGGGGGTGGGGGGGTGGTGTGTGTGTGTGTGTGTGTGTGTGTGTGTGTGTGTGTGTGTGTGTGTGTGTGTGTGTGTGTGTGTGTGTTCGTTCTTTAGTTTAACGTCTGTTCACCCGCAAGTGATATTAGACAACAAAAAAAAAAAAAAAAAAAAAAAAAAAAAAAGTATTGAAGTGAGAGTGTGTGTGAGTGCGTGGATGGTAGTATTATTATGTGTTTTCCCTACACATCTATTCATACAAATCTAACTGAGTGCATATAAAAATTACATTAACAGATATATAAGATGGGAGGAAGTGGGGGACATACAGTAACATTTCAAACTGACTTATGTAACATGAAGAGTTAAACAAGTGTGTCTTAATTTATAAATGGCTAACAACAAAAATATAATAACACAATTTAAACCAACAATTAATTAGTAACTCAAAGAAAAATACCAACAGGACTTATGTGCAGGATTTCTGAAAAACGTTTAAGGAGATTAAAGTTGTTTAATATTTTTTCAATGGTTAAAGGCGTTTGATGGTTCAGCAATTCACCATCAGTTTTGTTGATTTGTTCTTTAATTCTAGGACAATATAGGAGCAAATGATTTATAGATATTTGATTTCCACATATGCAGTTAACATCTTTAGAAAATTTTGTTTTAAAAGCATTTAAACGAAGTTTAAACATCAAAGATACGATTTGTCTTAAACTTGTATCTTTGAGCTGTTTTAAAATTAAGTAGGAATTCATTGTACTTGAGCCTTTTATACAATAGCGTGAATATTGACTGTCTGAAGTCATTAACATGCTGTCAAAATTTTCTTTGGTTAATTTTTCAATATGTTTATAATATTCATGCAGATCTAAATTCACATTAAGATGAATCGTTCCCTCGGAATTACGTGCTGCACTTCTAGCTGCTCGATCAACCAATTCATTTGAGTATATTCCACAATGGGAGGGAACCCAATAAAAAGTTACACTAATGTCTTTACTCGATAATTGATTAATTAAATGTTTGATCTCTAATATCATTTCAAGGCGTATGTTAACATTTTGACCTTTAATAGCTTGTAATGCTGATTTCGAATCTACACAAAGTAATATTTTACAAGCATTTATAGGTAATTCTGCGGTATATTGTAATGCCATTAAAATAGCTAACAATTCTGCAGTAAAAATGGAATAATATTTACCTATATAATATCGTTTCTCTATTTTTAACGAGGGTATTATAAATGCTGCTCCTGTATTCCCATTTTGAAGAACAGACCCATCTGTGTATATTTTAATGCATCCACTATAACAACTTTCCATATGTAAATTAACTAAGTTTTTTAATATGTTTGGAGATTGACTTTTGTTAACATCTGTATGATCAATATCAAAAGCAGGTTTAATTTGTTCCCAAGGCGGTACTGGCGAAAAAGATGGCTTAGCTGCAATTTCTTTATTTTTTAATTCTTTACAATTAATAATATCGGAGACAAAGGAATTAATTGGTTGCAAAGATTGAATTGTTTTAGCTCGTTTAACAAAATCATGTTCAGTATCTAACTTAACTTCTTCTTTACAAAATGTGTCATATACTGTTGATTTTAATACAAATTTTGCAGCAGAAAGCTTTCGATATTCATCGAGAGGTAGAATACCTGCTTCTTTATATGATCCTAGATTATAAGCATGGGTTGGTACCCCAAGTGCCAGTTTAAAGGCTTTACAATCGATACATTGTAGTTTGCTTAACAAATATTTTGGAGCACTAAAGAAAATTTCCTGAGCATAAATTAATCGAGATCGTACAAGAGAATTAGCAAGACATAGAAGCGCTTTTGTATCTTGTCCCCAACGCTGTTTACTTATAATTTTGAGAAAATTTAAAGCCTTTCTTGCTTTGTTTAATATGTAATCTATATGTTGATTCCAAGTAAGTTTTGATGAAAGGAAAACACCCAGAAACTTCACACTCTGCGTATAATTGATTACTGTGCCATTGATGGTAAAAACTGGAAGTTTTTCTGGGTTGCATCCCGAATTAAAAAGTACTATATGTGTTTTTTCTAATGATAAAGTTAAACCATTTTCTTTCATAAATGTATTTATTTTATCTAATTCACGTTGATATAGTTTTTTGGTATAGTTCAAGGATCTAAGTGGAGTTTTACGCTTCATTGTTACCTTCATCCACATGCAGATATCGTCTGCGTACTGAGCTAAGACTGTGTCTTTAGATATATTATTTGGTAGATCTGCTATCAATATATTAAACAAGATAGGTGAAATAACAGAACCTTGTGGAAGACCCATCTGAAGTTCTCTGGGATTTGAATATGTACTTCCAACTCTTACTTGTATAAATCTATCTGATAAGAAATTTTCTATATAGTTATACATATTACCTGTAACATTGTGATTTTGAAGTTTTTGTAATAGTCGATAGTGCCATACTTGGTCGTAAGCTTTTTTCACATCAAAGAAGGTTGCAAGAATATTTTTTCGCCTTGCAAACTGTTGCTTGATTTGTGTCGTGAGTTTTACTAGGTGTTCTGTAGTAGACCGGCCTTTTCGGAAACCTGCTTGATTATTAGGTATAATGCTTTGTTTTTCACAGACATGAATTAATCTATTTAATACGATTTTTTCCATAAGTTTGCATACATGAGACGTCAAAGAGATGGGTCTGTAGCTGTTTCTATCAGACCTGGGCTTGCCTTGCTTATGTATAGGAATAACAATTGAATGTTTCCAGATAAGGGGCATTTCTCCATCAGCCCAACATTTCTGAAAAATTACATGTAAAAAACTGATGACATTATGTGGTAAATGCCTTAACATTTCATACGATATTCCATCTAATCCAACAGATGTTTTGTTTTTACTAAGATGTAGAATACATTCTTTAACTTCATCTAGAGTAATATCGGCATTCACATAACTTTTTATTGTGGGCTTGTTATTATCTTCATCTGTCGTGGTCTTATTTTTCTCTTCATTTTCTCTATATTGTCTATTTTCAGCAGATAATCCAGTAGTTCTACTGTAATTTGCAAACATATCAACAAACGCTTCTGCTTTTTCTTGATTAGAAGGTAGATCTGAATTTTCCAGTTTTATTGGACACTGCGGTAAATGTATTCCGTTCTTCATGGTTTTCATTTTTTCCCATACCTTTTGCATATCTTTATAGCTATAAACTTCATTCGTACAAAAAGATGACCAGTACTGTCTCTTCGCCTGTGCATTAACCCTGTTTGCTCTATTTTTTGCCCTTTTTGACTCTATATGATTTGGGAGAGAGTGTTCTTTTATGTAATCTTCAAATTTTGTCCATTTTTCTGCTCTAGCGTATTCAGTCTTCATTCCACCAGATAGTACCAGAATGTTTATGAGACTTCTTTGATTTACTCATAGGGATAGACTCATTAGCAGCGCTAAGAACTGCATTAGTAAATATAGAGTACAACTCATGAACGTCTTTATCATTTATGTTACCAAAGTGAAATGTTGATAGTTGCTGTGAAAACTTATCCCAATCAGCAAGTTTATAATTATATTTTGGGATTTTTCCCTCTGTTGTATCTGTGGATCCCGTATTAGTAAACTCAAAACTGGTAATAACTGGAATGTGGTCACTATTTAGGCTATACTTTAAAGTATTCCATTCACAAATTGGAGCTAGATTGGGAGATACAAGAGTCAGGTCAATAGCGGTTGCCCTGTGATTAGGATTATCGGGAATACGTGTTACTGTGTGTGTGTGTGTGTGTGTGTGTGTGTGTGTGTGTGTGTGTGTGTGTGTGTGTGTGTGTGTGTGTGTGTGTGTGTGTGTGTGTGTGTGTGTGTGTGTGTGTGCCTAAAAGAAGGATGGGGCAGACAATTGTTTAGTTTAAGATTGTATTTTCTCCACTCATTTGTTTTCTTTTGGTTGTTCTTTGTATTTATGTTTGATTTCTTTTCTTCAGTTTCTATTTTTTTGCATGAGGACTGGACGAAAAAAAGCAATGTTGCTTAATCTATTATCCTCAATAAAGAAAACTTATTCATTCATTCATTCATTCATTCATTCATTCTCAAAAAGCAATGTTGCTTAATCTATTATCCTCAATAAAGAAAACTTATTCATTCATTCATTCATTCATTCATTCATTCATTCATTCTCTCTCTCTCTTTCTCCACTCTACAACAAAGGTAAATTGCAATGATCTTATATTTCTCAAGTACATTTTCTCGTCTATCTCTATTCCCACGCCCCCACGCCCTCTCTCTCTCTCTCTCTCTCTCTCTCTGCCACCCTCTCTCTCTCTCTCTCTCTCTCCCCCCTCTCTCTCTCCTCTCTCTCCCACTCTCTCTCTCTCTCTCTCTCTCTCTCTCTCTCTCTCTCTCTCCTCCCTCTCTCTCTCTCTCTCTCTCTCTCTCTCTCTCTCTCTCTCTCTCTCTCTCTCTCTCTCTGACTCCCCTTCTCGCTCTCGCACAACGACAACAGTGCTAATAAAGTTTGTCACTAAGTCACGCAAAATGTTCTCAAATGAATACACTGCTTTCAGTATTGCATCGTTATTCTTTAGTATGTGGTACGGGGAACTCTCTTACGATTTAGTACCCAATGCTCATGTTGTTTAATTACTGATACACGTAAAATGTCTGTTGTTGAAAAATATGTGTGACACGATGATTGTATGGAGGAATACTTACATCTTCTTGAATCTGAGGAAACACAGACCATCTTTCATGAAACAATAGATTTAATCAATACGAACATTGCTATGGCATTAAACAAGTTTTATGAAGGTTGTGCACTTGCTGGCCAATGCATGAAAACGATAATTCAAGCAAATACTATTATGCATAATGTATGTTTCGCTATTGAATGCAGGGAACATAAAGCGGTCATAATGCAATCTCTTAAAGAAGTTAGGAAACGTACAAACATTAAAGAATGAGATCAGCTGAGATGCTCGTACAATGATAGACGTAGAGAATATAAACAGTTATTGAAAAGAAAGCAAACTGAAGACAAAAGGAATGTTCTAGAAACTCTTGAAGTTAATGTAAATGATCCCAAAAAGTTTTGGGGCACTATTAAAAAGAGGATGAATAATAGACCTACAGATTGCTCAATTTCAAATGAAGGATGGTTTGACCATTTCCAAAAGGTGTTTAATGCCGATTCTTTTGAAAATGATGTTTTGCAAGCTGAATGCAATTCTACAAATAAAATGTTTAGCTATGAATATTTAAATGTTGATGATATAGACTGTTCTTTGTTAGATGTTGAAATATCCGAAGATGAAGTGAGGGATGCCATTAGAGCTCGAAAGAACAGAAAAGCAGCTGGACCGGATGGATTCATCAGAGAATTTTAGAAGTATTCATCACCCCTAGTTGTCTCCTTCTTAACAAAACTTTTCAATAACCTCTTTATTTCAGGTACATTCCCACTAAGTTGGTCAGAATCAATCATATACCCACTGCACAAGAAAGGTGAGGTTAATTGCCCCGATAATTACCGGGGCATCTCATTATTAAACGTCAACAGTAAATTATGCACATACATATTAAACAAGCGATTAACCAATTGAGTTGAAAGTAACAATTTGCTAAATGAATCTCAAGCCGGATTTAGAAAGAATTATAGTACAACAGACAATAGACCACATATGTACATTGTTAGCTCTAATTCAAAAACAGTTTTCATCAAACCAAAAACTTTATACTGCATTAATAGACTTTAAAAAAAGCATTCGATTTCATTGATATAAATAATATTTGGCTAATACTACGTACAAATGGAATTCAAGGAAAAAATGTAAAAAGCTGTTAAAAGTATATATGAAGTAGTTAAAGCTAGGGTTCGATCTAACAATGATGTTGCAGAAGCTTTTATGTGCCCTCGAGGATTGGGAACAAGGGGACAATTGTAGCCCCATACTATTCGCATTATTTATCAATGAGCTCGCCAATGATACCCTTCAGTCTGGCAAACATGGACTATTCAAATCCTTATAATGTTATTCGCTGACGATGTTGTTCTGCTTTCAACAACTATCATAGGTCTTCGGCGTCAGCTTAATATATTATATAACACGGCTAATAGGTTTAACCATACTGTCAATCATGAAAAATTAAAAAAATCGTTACATTTTAAAAGGGATGTCATATTGCTTCCAGGGGGAAATGGCTCTATGGTGGGGTTAAGCTAGAAGTAATGAATCAGTACAAATATCTTGGATTAATTTTTTCAACTGGATTAACATTTTCTTATTCTTTAGAACAAATGGCCCTTAAAGCTAAGAACTGATGTGTTTAGTATTCTCACATTTCTGTGGTCTCTTGGTAATAATTCACCAAAACTTGTCTTTAAAATCTTCGATGTACAAGTCCAACCAATGCTAACTTATGGCTCAGAGGTGTGGGGTCTGACTGCAGACCACACTGTCATTGCGAGAGTGCATCAAACATTTACTAACTCTACGAGATACTGGTTAAAACTGACAAGAATGGAAGAGAGTCGACTTCCTAAAAAAGCTTACATAATGCTCCACAGTCTTCACTGTCTTGGTAAAAAGAACTGGATAAGTAATATTTATTACACATTATATAGGCAGGGCTTTGGTTACGTATGGGAAAATCAAGGGGTGGAACACGTTAAATCATTGTTGTCACTCTTTATTTAAGCAAGGATTGATTGATACTACCTACACAATCATGACGCAGTTATTACTACAAATGATAGATATCAGCTATATTCTTCTTTCAGATTGTTTCAGGGTATTCCCAGTTACATGTGTATTATTAAGAATCCAGTGGTACGTAAACACTTGACGAGAATGAGACTTGGTGTTTCTCAATTAAAATGTCATAGATTTCGTTACTCAAAGACACAACCCAACATTGACTGTCCATTTTGCCCTACTGTACCCGAATCAGAACTGCACTTTATATTGGTATGCCCTCGATATAGTAACCTACGTGAAGCGTTTATTCCACAAAAATATTATACTCATCCCAATGCTTTCAGACTAACCTTACTGCTTTCTGATTCTAGAATGTGTACAAAATTGTCTTTATTAATTTCTAAAGCGTTTGTTGTAAGAAATGCATTGTATTAACATGGTGAAAACTTCATAGATTTTCAAGCATATTTGAGATTATTTACGATTCTGCCGGTCTATTTTCCATCACTTCAAAAATGAAATCAATAAGTGTCCGTTATTTGTGTCAATGACATTACATTGCTGTGTTTAAGCTAGATTGTGTACATGTTCCCTGATTAATTATCCTGTCATATTATTGTTTACATGGTGGTGCCAGGTTTTGCGCATAATCGGCTGTTTCGTTTTGTATAGTGCCTTGGTGTGTGGGCTTTGGATTGTGTGGGTGTGATGGGTGTGATGCGTATTTTTCCATTTCCCCGTCATTCCTTGCATAGCACATTTTATGCAACATTATTACGGTCTGCGTGATCTGCTATATATATAATTTACTTGTGCAGATCGACGAGTTTTTGTATAACTTTTGCATGCATTGTGGTTGTTTCTAATGCCTCATAAAACTGTCATGTCTGTGCTCATTATCACTGTGAACTACGTGTCCATAACCCTTTGTACATTAATGTATTTGCAGCAAAAGTGGAGTTGCTAGACGTACGCATATTTTGTATGCATGTATTCCCTGTGTCTCTCTCCCCCCCACCCCCTCTTTAATTCATGCCTCTGAACAGCAAATCATTGATTATTCACAGTCTTTAGGAGTTATTGTAGTCATAATTGCATGAAGTGGACGCGTGTGTTATTGTTATACCTTGTGTGTGTTGAACCTGTTTCGCATATTTCTTCTTTTGTGTTACTTCCCTTTTATAACGTGCATTCACACAGCATGATAATTTGTTCGTCATCTGATTGACTGTCGGTCTGTAGATCGCCTTTTGATTTGATCAATTGGTTTAACAGAGTTGGTATTTGATGGCTCTAATGCTTGATTCGTTTACAGGAAAATTAAAAGGTGGCTGATTGATTGTTTATTAGTTTGATTTATATGTTAATTGATAATATTAACCGATTGATTCGATAGTTTGATTTATCTATTACATGACTAGTAGATTGGTTCAAGTCAACTGTGGCTGGTTAGGTTGATCCATTTATTCGTTGTTTAACAATAGATTATTCCTTAGATTATAGTTTGATTTGATTATGTTGATAAATAGTAGCTGACTGATTGCTGAGTATTATTTTCTATTATTATTTCACAAATTATGGTTGATTGTTTGCTTAACTGTTTGATGAAATAGTGAGTAATTTATTTATGTATTTAATTAATTATTTACTTATTTCTTAGTCTAGTCATTCTTTTCTTCTTTTGTGTGTGTGTGTGTGTGTGTGTGTGTGTGTGTGTGTGTGTGTGTGTGCGTGTGCGTGCGTGTGTGTGTGTGTGTGTGTGTGTGTGTGCGTGTGTGTGTGTGTGTGTGTGTGTGTATATATATATATGTGTGTGTGTGTGTGTGTGAGTGTGAGTGTGTGTGTGTGTGTGTGTGTGTTGTTTTGTTTGCCTATTCATTATTTCCTTGGTTGTTTGTGTTTACATTTTGAATGATGGAATGTTTTGATATTAATGTTATTATACCTCATGTAATCCCCCTCCCCACCATTCCACATGATACGGGCAGTGAGGCCTATTCATTAAACTTTTCGGCTTCGACTTCGACTTCAACTTCTCTGTTTCCCCTTCTCGCTCTCGCACAACGAAAACAGTGCTAATAAAGTTTGTAAAGCTTTGACAGGATTTCAGGACTGCAAATAAATAAACAGAAAACAGAAGCTATGTGGCTTGGAAGAGAAAAGCACAATGAAAACAAGTACTTTGGTTTAAAATGGGTAAAGCTACTGAAAATCCTGGGAATACACTTTAGAAGTGATATGAGAGCAGGTAACATCGACAATAACTGGTCCACCAAAATAGACAATATGAGACGAAAAATACAACAATGGTCACGGAGAAATTTGAGCATATACGGAAAAATTCTTGTTGTTAAATCACTACTCATTTCCCAGTTTACGTATGTTATGCAATCAGTTGGTATTCCAGAAGAAATATTGAAAGAAATTAATAAAGACCTGTTCAAATTTATATGGAAAAAGAAATACAACAATAAAAAGGCCTTTGAGAAGGTAAAAAGAAGTGTAGTTACCCAACAAATCCAAAATGGTGGACTTGGCATGATAGACATAAAAGAGCTCCAAGAAGCCCTATTACTGACATGGATCCCAAAACTGCTCAATGAAAACTCGGCCAGTGGTTGGAAACTATACCCAGCCTATATTCTACAAAAAATAGGAAAAGACTTGGATATATTTAGTACAAACTTTCACCAAAGCGTATTAGTAAAGTTTTGAAACAACAAGGTCCCTTTTGGCAGCGGGTCCTGCAATCCTGGGCAACTGTACGACACAAAGCAAACCTCAACGACGACCAGAACCTATATCTAAATTCAGCTTTGTGGCATAACCAAAACTTTCAATATCAAGGCCAGTGTCTGATTATGAAAGACTGGATTCATAGCAAGATGTACACTATTCAGGACATTATCGACGAGACAGGTCAGGTTTTGTCATTCGACCAAATTCAAGAAAAAGTAGGAAGAGCTGCACACAGGATTTTAGAATACAATGCCATTAGATGTGCTCTCCGTTCAGCAGAAACGAGAAACAGACTTCGACTGTATGAAAACAACGATGTCAATCCTCTCAACATTACATTAATCGGTCGCCCGCTCCAAACTCTGAAATGCAAGGATTTCTGAAAGATTATAGCAACAGATTCACAACCCTGCGCAATCAACTTTTGGAAGAGGAAATTGGGCATCGAGATAACGAAGCATCATTGGACCGCCACCTTTGACAGCACCAAAGAAACTAGACTGAGAGTACTGCAATGGAAAATTCTACACAACATTTATCCAACAAACATTCTTCTCAATAAATTGGGCCTGACTAACTCCAACAAATGTAACGTTTGCCAGACAGATGAACTAGACTTTATCGAACACTTCTTCTTCCACTGCCCTAAGATAAACCCCATCTGGGAGCTGGTAGAAAAAGAAATTCAGTCCAGAACAGGAAACTCAATCAGAATAACAATGCCAGTCGCCCTCCTAGGTTTCAGCGACAACAGTGTGTCTAACAGGGACAAAACATTCATTAATTTTGTAATAATAGTGGCAAAAATGTGCATAAGTAAATATAGGTATGGAGATAGATATCAACCTACTCTTTTACTAGAAAAAGAACTTAATCTCAGAAGAAAAAGCCTCAACTTCTGAATAGGCCTGAACCAGACTACCTTTAAAACAGCCCCCACCCCCATACACACACGTGAACTAGCGCACGACACACGTGCGAAGCCTATCTCACCAGTATTAGCAACATAGCGAGACGAAGAGAGAGAACCCGAGCACGACGAATATGTATGTAGTCATTAGTTAACCTACCAACAGAGAGAGAGAGAGAGAGAGAGAGAGAGAGAGAGAGAGAGAGAGAGAGAGAGAGAGAGAGAGAGAGAGAGAGAGAGAGAGAGAGGGAGAGAGAGAGAGAGAGAGAGAGAGAGAGAGAGAGAGAGAGAGAGAGAGAGAGGAGAGAGGGAGAGAGAGAGAGATAGAGAGAGAGAGAGAGAGAGAGAGAGAGAGAGAGAGAGAGAGAGAAGAGAGAGAGAGAGAGAGAGACTGGACACTGGAAAACTTTATTTGACAAGGATAAAGATTTTAGGCGATGCCTATTCTTACAATCTGTCCTTGGATAAAAGAAAAACAAATTTAAGAAACAAAAAACATTTGTAAAAACATCTCTCTCTCTCTCTCTCTCTCTCTCTCTCTCTCTCTCTCTCTCTCTCTCTCTCTCTCTCTCTCTCTCTCTCTCTCTCTCTCTCTCTCATACACACATACATTGTTTATACATACATATAAATTTTTAAAAAAAATGTTGTTTTTATAAAATAAAAAAATACACATAGTGAAACAAATAATTGATGACAAGTAGGAGGTGAAAGCAACATCAATCCAAACACATTTAACAAGCAGTTTAAAGGCAAACAAATAAACAAAGCATAAAACAGATGTAAACAATCAATTGACATATACCATGCATATCACATGTAGGTGTACACAAGGCAATACAGTTATGCAGTGTGCGTTCAAAATGACACAGGATTTAAGCAGGGCTGTAAATTATGTTTGCCCGCACCATCTTTTTGCATCGTGAGATGGAAGGGCATAACTGAATGGCAGAGGGAAGGGAATTCCAAATTGAGGAATCTGAGAAGGCAAAACTTGATTTGTATTTGTCAATTCTAGTGTTTGGCAAAATGTAGTTGCTGGAACCATAACGATGTGATGCCGGGGTAACTAATAATTTTAGGTATTGTGGGACCAAGTCATTATGCACTTTGTACATGATGATTGCTTTGTTGTACTTTAATTGTGAATCTAACGGAAGGATGTTTAATTTTGCTTGTTTTTCTGATGTGGTGAGGTTTGCGTCAGGAAGAATAATGTTAGCTGCTCGTTTGTAGATAGAATTGAGTTTTAATAGGTGACATTTGGCGGTAGAATCCCAAACTACAGATGCATAGTTGACGTGAGAGAGACAGTGGGCATGAAAGAATAATTTGCGTTCCTCTGTATCTAAGAAAGGTCTAAGTTTTTTTAGCAGGAATAGGCTACGTGCAAGCTTGTGTGCTACCTTCTCAATATGGGTCTGCCACTTCAGTTCTTCATCTATGATCACACCCAGGACGCGGTGCTCTTTTACTTGGTTAATGATGTTATCCTTTAAATAAACTTTGAGATTTAGAGGTTCGTTCTGATGTTTTTGTCTTGAAGTAATTACCATGCTTTTGGTTTTTGTAGGGTGGATGACCATCAGGTTTTGGTCACACCAGGCAGAAACATCAGTTAAAGCTGTTTGTAATGAGGTTTGAATGGAGGATAAAGAGAGAGAGAGAGAGAGAGAGAGAGAGAGAGAGAGAGAGAGAGAGAGAGAGAGAGAGAGAGAGAGAGAGAGAGAGAGAGAGATTTAAGATGGATTGAGTTTGTAGATGAAAAGTTTAGTATTAGCATATATTTGACCTAATGCATGGAAACGTACTTTTTGCATGATTGTGTTCAAAATAAAAACAGAACAAAAAAGAGGAAACCCAAATAAATCGAGAGATGATGAGAAAACGAGGGGAATCTAATATTCAAAATTTGCATGGCATGAGAGAGAGAATGTAGCCAGCTGTAAGTCTACACCTCCTTCGCCCGCAGTCGCCTTCAACCACAAGACAGCACCAAGATTCCACCTACGATCAGCCAATGATGCCAACCCACTAGGCTAGCCTACACAACCAACCCACCGCTATCCTGCGTACCCCCACTCAACTGAACGAGCCCTCATAGTAGCCTATAGGCCCTAGTAAGCAGCCATAGGCCAATGACTACAGACCACCACCGTCAAGCGAACAACTTTGCCTGCAGCCAACACACGGCACGAGCGACGGAGCCTAGCCAAGCCTGACTGCGCGACCAAAGACCTAGGCCCAGGGGCCTACTGGGAAGAAACAAGACAAGACGGAAACAGGGGCCTGCAAGTGGAAAGAGCATGAGAGTGAGAGTGTGAGAGAGCGAGTGAGAATGTGAGTTTAATTTTGCTAGGCCCACTAGAATAATGCATGCATAAACCATGTCCATGACTATTGTGTATACGATTTAAAAAACAAAAACAAAAACAAAATATTAGGAAAGATTCCCCAATTCTGCTCCTTCTCACGGGAAGTAGAAAAACAGTCAAACTCTGATCTCGAAAAAAAAGAAGAAGAAAAAAGTGATGCAAAATGTTCTCAAATCAATACATTGCTTCCAGTATTGCATCTTTATTCTTTAGTATGTGGTACGGGGAACTCTCTTACATTCACAGACAGCATATATGTTCTATCAAAGAAACATTGAATACAATTAATTATCTTTGCATTTCAAAAATAATAAAATTCTGGACCCGTGTGGAGCACGGGTGTAACTAGTTGAGTAATAATTTGGATGAAACATCAGTAAAGAAAAGAGGAAATAAATGTAATGGCATGACTGTACAAATTGTAGTACTTAAGTTTTCTTGTCAAAAGGGCTTGACTAATAACATCAAATGCCATAGCAAAGTCAATGAAAATAATTCCCGTAAACTCGTTGCTGTTAATATTTGAAAGACATCTGTCATTAAGATGTGTCAGAGATGTGTGACACGAGCGGTGTTCACGAAAACCTGATTGATTTTCATGAAGTAGATCGTAGTGGTTCAAATGCTTACATAAATTGAATTGAACATGTTTTTCAGTGGCTTTGACAGGAGTGAAAGTACTGATATAGGGCGATAATTCGAGGGATTGGTACGATCACCTGATTTGTAAAAGGGTATTATTTTTGCTTGCTTAACTTTGGTAGGAAATTGTCCTTTATCAATGCAAAGGTTGTAAGCATAAGTAAGAGTGTCTGCAATGGCAGGCGCAGCTAGTTTTAAAATCTTACCATTTAATCCATCTAAGTCCCTTGATCCTGACTGTTTTAAATGTAATAAGTAATTCAACGTTTCAGTCACAGAAATGGGCAGTATGGTAAAGGGTGTTGAAATATGTTTTGAACGACAGTAATCACTCAGTTGTTGTAGATCATTTTCATGTGTTTTGTCATTGGTGATTGACTTATCAGCAACAGTAGCGAAATGAGAGTTTCAATCGTGTGTGTCAAGTCAAGTCAGGTCAAGTCAAAATGATCTTTATTGGGGATAAAGGAGTAAGCTTGACAGCTTTTTTTCATCCTGTCCTCAGAATGAAAAGTAATACGAAAGCAACTCGAAAAATAACTCAACATCCAAAACAAAACATTCCAAACTACTAAACATTAGCCTAATAATATAACTTATTGAAATAACTCTATTGAGATAGACAGAGAGAGAGAGAGAGAGAGAGAGAGAGAGAGAGAGAGAGAGAGAGAGAGAGAGAGAGAGAGAGAGAGAGAGAGAGAGAGAGAGAGAGAGAGATATTGTAAAGTATCAATTAAAAGGACATGTTCCGACGGAATAGGTGCTAAGTTTCTAAAGTTATAGACTAATTCATAGGGTTTCTAACATATGAAATTTAAGTGCTTTCATAAATGTCTGTCTTGATGTACACGATTTTAAATTAAAAGATAAATTGTTCCACGCCGTACAGCCGGAGTACAAGAAACTAGATTTATAAAGATTATTACGGCGTCTGGGAAAGGAAAGTTTGTGTGTATGTCTGCTTCCGTTGCCAACAAAATGTTGGGTGATTTTCTTAGGGGCTATTCCATTCACAACACTGTACATGCATACACATGTGTTATATAACAGTCTTTCCTTAAATGGCAGTATGTTTAAAGATTTGTAATCACATTTAGTGAGTGAACTGGATTTCAACTGTATTAATTGTATTGCTCGTTTGTGTAAACGATTTAATTGTTTCAGATTTGTTTCTTGCAAGTTGATATATTCTTTTTGAAATGCGTTTGCCAAGATTAGATATATGATTGGACCATGATAAATTATTGTCTATAACAACACATAAGACTTTATATGAAGATACTTCTTCTATATTTTGATCTTGAATGAACAATGATGGGAACGAGGAGTTCATTTTCTGTCTTTTTTGTCTCGTGGTAACATACATGCATTTTGTTTTGGTAGCATTTAGAGACATATGCTTTTTTCAGTCCAGTTCGCTAATTTTTCGTGTGTGTGTGTGTGTGTGTGTGTGTGTGTGTGTGTGTGTGTGTGTGTGTGTGTGTGTGTGTGTGTGTGTGTGTGTGTGTGTGTGTGTGTGTACTGTGTGTGTCTGTGTATGTGATTGCACGTACACAAAGTTCTTGTGTCTATTTACCGATATTTGTTTCTTTCGAAGTACCTCTGTTGAATCTTAACTCTTCCATATCCTTCCTCCACCCCCACCCCTACCCCTTCCTTTACCTACCACCCATTCTTGTTCATCTTCTCGCCGCTTTTTTGACAAATGAAGAGGGGGACGGGGGATAACTTAATAACTGCGGTGGTGTTGAACATGATGACGACAACGCGACGACGACGGCGACAACGACGACGACAATGATAATAATGATGATGGTCTCATACTGTGGTGAAATGGTCAGACCCTCTGATACTACCATCGTCAATCCACAGATGAAGAAGAAAACGATGATGATGCAGATGATCATGATGACGACGACGACGGCGACAACGACGACGACAATGATAATAATGATGATGGTCTCAGACTGTGGTGAAATGGTCAGACCCTCTGATACTACCATCGTCAATCCACAGATGAAGAAGAAAACGATGATGATGCAGATGATCATGATGACGACGACGAAGACGACGACGGCGACAACGACGACGACAATGATAATAATGATGATGGTCTCAGACTGTGGTGAAATGGTCAGACCCTCTGATACTACCATCGTCAATCCACAATGCCATGGTGGTTACGATGGACCAGAGGACAACTACGTCTGTCGGTGGATGGCGCATGCACCTCACGATGGATTGTGAGTGTGTGCAGAGATTGGATAGTAGTTTGTGGGCATATGAACGGAAATAAATAGGCAAAGAACACATTTACATATAAGTCAACGCTTTGCAGATGTGTATGTAGAAATATTAGTTTAGGTTTTTTTAAAAAGTTTCATTGTAGCAATTTGAGGTGTGTGTGTGTGTGTGTGTGTGTGTGTGTGTGTGTGTGTGTGCGTGTGTGTGTGTGTGTGTGTGTGTGTGTGTGTGTGTGTGTGTGTGTGTGTGTGTGTGTGTGTGTGTGTGTGTGTGTGTGTGTGTGTGTGTGTGTGTGTGTGTGTGTGTGTGTGTGTGTGTGTGTGTGTGTGTGTGTGTGTGTGTGTGTGTATATATATATATATATATGTATTATACATCTGAAGAAAAAAAAAAAAAAAATCCTTTGTAAGTTCTAATTTTTTATCCAAGCTTTCGAGGGAGTAACCCCTGTTTTTCAAGGTACAGAACTGACAAAGGTAGAAACACCACTTAAAAAAGACATGACGTAGAACGATGACATTACATAGAAACTAAGCCAACTAAAATGACGTATCCTTAAACTTTATCATTGCCTTGTCAACACTCCCCCCCCCCCCCCCCACCCCCCCCCCCCCCAACACACACATATCACCCTCTCCCTACCCTCTCTCCTCTCTCTATAAAAAGTGAAAATGTAGGATAAGTCGATACAATTATGAAAAATGAAGTGACAATTAAACCCTATTTAATGAAGATATGTTTCTTCTAAATTAAAACCAATAATTATGCTAAAACTATATAAGACATATATATATATATATATATATATATATATATATATATATAAGTGTGTGTATAAGTGTGTGCACGCGAATGTGCAAACACATACTCATGCATATATACATTTATAACTTCATAACAGATCTCATTAAGTAATGTAGCTGTTAACCATCATATATGTCAGGATGGGAGTTTAACCACTTAAAAACTGTTTCTTGATTTGTTTTCTTCCACTTTTCCATCAGAGTGTTGAAAGTATACATGAAGGGATTGACGGCAGAGTTAAGAGGAAGAACAAAGACAGCCAGAGCCACGTTCACTTCTCCTGGGATAGGAGTTCCAGTGGAAGCCAACATCCCACACAGTCCGATGGGAAACCAGCACAGGAAATCAGTCAGTGCAACAGTGATTAACCGCCCAGCTATTGTCATGTCCTTGGATTTTTTGGTGGTGTTGGTCTTCAGTGCATTCTTTTGAATGGTTCTGTAAATGAATCCTTGGCCAGTGGAAATGAATATAAACAGAACAAAATTGAAGACAATCATGATGCTAAACGAATACAGCTTTCCGTTGAAATGTCTCCGTGTGACAGGAAGAGGGATACAAATTCCAGTCTGACTATAAAATCCCCAGTGCGATGTTGCAGGAAGTAACGGTATTGAAGCCAGAACCGCGCCCACAAGCCATGTAAAGGCACAAACCACAGCTGCTGACATTCTGTCAAACCTCAGCGAGCTGAATGGAAAGTGAAGCACAACAAATCGATCAATTGTGATGAGCCAAATGGTAAGCGCTGACACCTCATTGGACAGCAGAGACAGAACACCAGCCATCTTGCAAGTCTCACTTTCTCTCCATGTATCATCATAATACAGGTATCTGCCACGAAACTGTTCATCAGCCCCTCCAATGATAGTGATGTAGACCCCCATCAGAAAGTCAGCCATGGCCAGGTTGGTGACAAACACACTGAACCCAGTCATCGATTTCACATTTCGTGCGAACACACGAGCAGAAAAGCAGACGACATTGCCACTTAATGACAGACAAGAAATCAGCCACAAAAATGTCCTGTATGTCCAATACTGTAGCAAATCTTCACATGATGATATTTCGTCTTTTGCGGCTTCACAAGAGAGATCATCGAACTGATTTGGAAGCATCTCATGACAGCAGAGCTTATAGTTGTCTGTTGTTATTTTTTGTATCACAGAAAGACGTTTAAATATATCTGTTGGAAAGGTTTTCACGGGGCTACCACCCATGTATAATGCTTTAAGTTTTGGTACTGTTTGGAAACCATCATGACTGATTGTATGAATAGTTGTAAAAGTTAAGTTCAGCATCTGCAAGCTGGGAAAGTGTGCTAAAACTGAGGTGTTCAGTATTTTCAGTTGTGTGTGCGAAAGATCTACTGCAATGAGAGCATCGTGTTGGAAAGAAGATAGACTTTCAGAGTTTAAAGACACTATCAGGTTGTTAGACAGGGATATTTCTTGAAGACTGATTAACTTCTTAAAAGAAGATATGTTTAGAAACTTCAGTTTATTTTCAGTGAGGTCAAGGTATTTCAAATTCAACGCCTCTACCTCAGGCAAAGAAGTTAAAGAGCACTTGGCCAATACCAGATGAATTAAGTAGTGGTTGTCCTTCACATCAGCAAGACTCATTCCTGACCCTGTGGCGTCCAGAGAACGGAGCTGAGGGAACAGTGCTGCAGAGACCACTTGGTGGCACAGAAACGTGTGACCCTGGCAGAAACAGCCTGGAGGACAGGTCACATCACACGCCAGTTCATCGTCATGCATTGGACAGTGAGGCCAGTCATCACACAGCTGGTCACTGTGGACACACGTGGTGGACTGTCTACACCTAAAATATCCTGGACAAGTCATGTCCTCGCATCCTTCTTCGTCCTGGTGGTCCATGCAGTCATACATGTGGTTACATCGTGTGTACACTGGGAGACAGTCGTTGAACTGGCCAGGACAGCGGTAGTGACTGTCTGGACAAGATTCGTTAGACTTCATTGGGAGGGAGATGAACTGGTGGGTGCCGTCAAAGGTGATCAGAGCAGGGGATGGGAAGGATGAGGTCTTCAGATCTTCTGATGGCCTGAAACAATTACAGTAATGTTCGTCATATTCATCTGGGTCAAGACAGTCTGCTTCATCCGAGTCATCAGTACAGTGCGTCATACAATCACACACGTTATCAAATGACACACACTGACCATCAGTACAGGTAAACTGGCCACTGCAGGCAAGGTGTTGACAAAAGGCTTCATCACTGTGGTCAAGACAGTCACTTCTGAGGTCACACAGCAAGGAGTATGATAATGTGTGGTCGTTACATGGAAACACAGGGATGGCTATGGCATGCTGGTTTTTAATGGAAATTGATTTCTTTGATAACAAGCCAGATTCTACATATAAGTCATTTTGTTTGTCCTGACATCCTATATTTTGGCTCAATCCGCAATCAAGATACGTGTGTGTTACGTGACCACCTTCACACATTGAGGTAGAATGCCGTCCTATTAACCAGTTTAATGAAGTTGTCAGAACTATTTCCTTCTGATAATTTAAGTTTTGTTTGGTGTAGTTCTTCCTGATTTCACAAATTGCTCCATGGGCCATATACATAGACCAACGCACTGCACAGGGGGCCATGGAAAGTCTGTCCTCACTGGTGTAAAAACACTGTTTCTTGTAGCGCATAGGTAATCTCCAAACAACCACAGAGTGATGTACAACAGTTAGATCTGCATATATCATACTAAAAACGTACATAGCAGGTAATGATCTATCAGCGGTGTATATACCAGTCCACAGATCTTCCAGTCTGCCTGGATGCACATTTATTATGCTTCGAAAGGCACGAAACCAATTGTGCACACATCGTGGGATGCCTAATATTCCCCCAATGGTGGAACAGTACTCGTTGGCTCTTTTGTTGTAGTCTGCTTGATTGCTGTCAAAGCCCTTGAGGTTCTTCACGATGGTATAACACCTGTCACATAAATCCACCATTCCGTGACACTGGGCACTGCTGTAAGGACAGTGTTCTGTCTCATCCCGTCCATCTTCACACTCTGTCCTCAGGTTACAGGCCACATGATGGTGGATAGTGGGGTAGTGGTCAACAGAACAGTTCAACAAACCAGTGGGCAGCCTCTGGAGGAGCTCACTCGCATTCAGGAAAGAGAAATACAGGCGAAAACACGAGGATTCGACGGACGCACAGCCTCCCAAATGAAACCTAATGCTGATTTTTCTGAAGCTGTACACATGAGCAAAGTCAAACTCATTGTTGTAATCTCTTTCCAAGATTTCTTCCTCGCTGTCCATGAGCTTTTCATAATGATAATTATATCTCCTGACATGACGATACACAGTAACACCTATGATGACATTCGGCATCTCCAGTTCTCGGAAACTTATCATGACAAGTTTGTTCTTCGGAACACATATTTTCTTCTGCCGTTCATGCATGTCGAAAAACTTGTCTCTCGTAGTTTTGTTTTTTAGTGTGATGTAGCCAGAGGATTGGGATGTCATCACAAGCAGCAAAGAATGTGATTTATAATTGTCTGTGGCCTCTTTGATAGACAAATCGGAGAGTGTGTTGAAAATAAAATAAAAGTACATTCACAACAGCAATTGCTGTAATGTATGCCAGTAAGACGTTCCCGACCATGACTGCCAGATAGCAGAGAGGACAGATGCTATTCCGGCGGGCTGGGCTAGAATTTCTTTATAGTGGAGACGCCTTGCCCAGGGTACATCCACACTCTCTCGGCCAAAGGGATCTGAGGACTGCTGGCGTTGAGGAAGATCCCCAAAGGCCAAACCATCCCTTTGGCCGCAGCACCAGAGCTGGTTTCCTTGGGTTGAAAAATGGATTTGGTCGCAATATTTTGCAACTGTCAGAACACATGGAATCATAGAACAAAAAAAGGCCTGCACATTTCCGAATGTAGCCTGGGGAAGCAAACTCATTAACTAAGGCCAATCGTATATTCATGTTAAAACCATTTTAGTTCCCATTGTAACTGCACCTATTTTTTTTTCTATTAACGGAGGGGGAGGGGGGGGGGGTATATTTAATGCATTGGGTTCTACATGGTTATTATTATCTAAAGCTACTCTGCCAACTTACCAACTTTGGACTCTGTAGTTACCAAAGCATAAAATAGGTTAAGACCCCATCCAGTGTCGAGCTGATGAGACTCCCTAGAGTCGAAACAGCTGTCCTCGGCTTGGGTTCTGCCATTGCCTCCCTAATAAGGAGAAAAAACTAAGCTAGCACTCTTTTTTTTTAAAGAACATAATCAAACACCAAGTTATTTTAACTGGTTTTGATTTTAAATGTTCACATGAAAGACATAGGGACAAAAAAGTTTTCTAGAATTCTATTATCATTGCATTTCAAATGCTCTAACTTCTGAGTCCCGTAGGCTGGGGGAACGGTGCCAGCAGTATACTGAAATGTTTTCATACCTATTTATTTCCCTTTGGATACTGTGTCCCTTTGGATACTATTTCAGTTGCCGGCCCTCTTTGGTCATGTCGCTGATTTTTATTATATTTTAAATTTTGGAACATTCATATGTTCACACTTTTACTTAAGATTTTTATCATTTCTAATTTACTTGAGTGCTGGTTTGGTTTTTTGGAGCCTTTTACCAATATACATGAGGAGACATTCCATTTGTGGAACAATCTTCTTGTTGAGGGGAGAGTAGTTCCACCTTGGTAGGTTAAGACCCCATCCAGTGCCGAGCTGATGAGACTCCCTAGAGTCGAAACAGCTGTCCTCGGCTTGGGTTCTGCCATTGCCTCCCTAATAAGGAGGAAAAACTAAGCTGGCACTCTTTATTTAATTTTTTTTTTCTTTTTTTTTAAAGAACATAATCAAACACCAAGTTATTTTAACTGGTTTTGATTTTACATGTTCACATCAAAGACAGGGACAAAAAAGTTTTATAGAATTCTATATATATATATATATATATATATATAAAAATATTGAGTGAAAAAATCAAAACAACAACAAAACTTGGACGAGACGTTTCGCTTTATAGCTTTATCGATCTACATTCTAAGTTACAAGCTATATATATATTTTATATTATAACATTCAAATATCTGACAAAAAAACAAGCTTGGTTAAAATCTTCCCCGACGTTTCTATGTTATATTTATTTATTATATATATATATTATATAAAGACTTAGCGTGACAAAAAACTATTTTGTCCCTATGTCTTTGATGTGAACATTTAAAAAAAAAAAAAAATTGTTGGTGCAAATCCTTTGATTATTATTTTTTCTCTCTCTATATATATATATATTTAAATATTTTAAATATATATATATGAATAATACATTTAAAAAAATGAAATCTTGTGTTTTTGTGTTTTTTAGTCTGATCATATATATATATAATAGATATGTCTTATGTCTTTATATAATATATATATATATATGATAAATAAAACAAAACAACCCACTGCTTCTCTTCCAAGCCTTTATTCCCAACGTTTCGCCGCATGGCTTTGTCACAGGAATGACTTAAAAACAACACTAACGGTACATCATAATATCATATACAGAAGACGGTAACAGCCGCATAAGCCAGACTTCCCACTCCACACAACTCTGTAGGTCTGAAAAGTTGGTGCATTTGAAATGCCGATTTGATGAAACTTTTCTGTGTCTAATGTCTGAATTTGTGAACCTCAGAAACAAAGCCAGTTAACGTTAACTTTATGAAATGTTCTGTGTTCTTTTTAAAAACATTTGTATTAATAAAATGTGCTGATTTACTTTTTCTTCCAATGGGGGGGTGGGGGGGGGGGCAGTGCCTTATGCAAAAACAGCTGTTTCGATCTTGTGAAGATCTCATCAGTTTGCATGATCGGCCTGCAATTTGACTGTCCAGTGGATGTCAACTTGAGCAAAAAGACATTCTACAAGAGAATGGTGTCTTTTTTGCACCAAATTGAAAATCCACAATAAAAGCAAACCAGCACAAAGTTAAGCCAGAAAAAGTAAAAATCTTATGAAAATCTTTTTTCTTTTAAAACAAAAAAAGAACACAGAACATTTCATAAAGTTAACGTTAACTGGTTTTGTTTCTGAGGTTCACAAATTCAGACATTAGACACAGAAAAGTTTCATCAATTCGGCATTTCAAATGCACCAACTTTTTAGTCCTACAGAGTTGTGTGGAGTGGGAAGTTTGGCTTGTGCGGCTGTTATCTTTTTCTGTATTATTTGATTCATCTGTCCTGCACAGCTCACCATCTGATGGTGATTGCGGGTCTATTGGATTTGTTTTTTTACCTATATTCTTCCTCTTAGAGGACATCCTGATTGGTAGATCCCTAGGATGGCTTCCAACGTTTTGCCTCCACCATGACATACTACTATTTTTATCCTTAATTTGGATATCATCTCAGTAGTTTGCCCTCTCTAGTCATGTCTATTAGTTTTTGAAATTAAAATTTCAGAACATTATTATTTTGTTCATTTTACATCAGATTTTCATAAGATTTTTACTTTTTCTGGCTTAACTTTGTGCTGGTTTGCCTTTATTGTGGATTTTCGATTTGGTGCAAAAAAGACACCATTCTCTTGTAGAATGTCTTTTTGCTCAAGTTGACATCCACTGGACAGTCAAATTGCAGGTCGATCATGCACACTGATGAGATCTTCACAAGATCGAAACAGCTGTCTTTGCATAGGGCACTGTCCCTCCTCCCCCATTAGGATAAAAAGTAAATCAGCACATTTTATTAAAAACATTTTTTTTAAAGAACACAGAACATTTCATAAAGTTAACGTTAATTGGTTTTGTTTCTGAGGTTCACAAATTCAGACATTAGACATAAAAGTTGCATCAATTGGGCATTTCAAAAGAACCAACTTTTCAGTCCTACAGAGTTGTGTGGAGTGGGAAGTATGGCTGTGCGGCTATTACCCTCTTCTGTATTATTTGACTCATCTGTCCAGCACACCTCACCATCTGATGTGTGTGTGTGTGTGTGTGTGTGTGTGTGTGTGCGTGTGCGTGTGCGTGCGTGTGCGTGTGTGCGTGTGCGTGCGCGCGCGCGTATGTGTATGTGTGTGCGTGTGCGTTTGTAACTTACAGGTGAACAAATAAAACCCAACAGTGTCTAGCACACTTTATTTAGAGTACATTATAAAACCAATAACTGTCCCAGAAGATTTATTGCGGCAGTGATTTACTGAGCTGGCTGCGGGATCCTTTGCTTCCTTTGTGGAAGCGGCGGAGGGGGGGGGGAGATGAAAATAAAGCAAAAGAAAACAGAACAAAACCAAGTCTTAGAAGACTGCTAAAGTTCACCGGAGCATTTAAAAGGCGTTTCTCATGATTGTTTGACCTATTAGTCATAGTGGTGTCTGGTTAGTCATAGTTGGTGGTGTCTGAAGTGAGATGCGCTTGCTAGGTTAGCAAGGTTGTAGAACAGAGACAGATTCAATCAATAGGATCAATGTTTAAACCTAAAGCTGTGCAGCAATGAAGTACAGTGGAACCTCCCTATAAAGACTTCCCGTTATATGACTCCCTCCCACATAAGACCTTCTTCTCTGAGACATTGCCCTTCTTTGTAAGTATTAAAATCACCTCCCTTATAAGACCTCCTTTTGGATGATTGTTAAGGTCTTATAAGGGAGGTTCCACTGCACCAATGAAGCCTGTTTCGTTATCTATTTTATATAAACTTCTAAAGAAACTAGACGAATACGTGGGTTGTTCATTAACGTTTGGCAACGGGTCAATCAAACAGGAACAAATAAGTTCACAGACTTCAAACTATTGCATTCCTATGAAGAACACCTTTCCTCTGTAGAAACTTTTACATCTGACCGTGCAAGGTCTCAAAAACAATTTATAAACATCTAGAGTAGAAAGGGGGTTTGCGTACCCTCAAAATAACGCAAACAATGACGTAAGCATGACGTGTTTCTCTACAATCTCTACTATTCAGGGGGAGGGGGGGGAGTACGCGTGTACCCCACCAAAGCGCAGACCTGTTGTTACTCTAATACCTTTGTTTGAATGCCTGTCCTTGAGCATAAATGCACACATTTATAAATAGAAAACCTCGGCATTAAAGAGATATTCACAGCTTGGGATGAACGTTCACCTTGGTGGACATCTTGCTTTGCTCAACGGCTACGGCAAGGCGGAAAATAATGAACATTTCCAACATAACTCATGTAATAATGGTCTATCTCATGACAGTATTAATTACAGTTTTGTGACATTATCAGAATCTTCACATTGCAAAATATAATGAGAGACCCTCGTAGTACATTGTGGTTTTCTTAAGCCATGTTCTCTATTACTCTCTCTCTCTCTCAATATGTTTTTCTTTCACATACGCAGGTATCATGTAAGCCTACAGAGTATGCTTACAAAAGCATATAGTCTTAAATATATTTTCGCATACGTACATACACCCATGGACTCGTTGCACAAGTTAATACATGACTTTAGTCCTCCCATCACACACACACACACACACACACACACTTACACGTGACGACAGGATGTAAAAAAGCTTTTTCAAGCTTACTCTGTTATCGTCAAAAAAGATCATTTTTACTTTACTTAACTTGACTTGACACACACACGCACGCACGCACGCATACACGATGCAAAAAAGCTTGATCAAGCTTATTCTTTTTTCGTCAATAAGCATAATTTTGTTTTGACTTGACACACACACGCACGCACACGCGGCACGCACGCACGCACGCACACGCACACACGCACACACACACACACACACACACACACACACACACACACAACACGACACGACACGACACGACACGACACGACATTCAGGGGGGGGGAGGGGGGGGGGGGGGGGGGGGGGAGTTGAGGGGGGGGAGTGGGGGGGGGGGGGGGGGGCTTAGCCAAGAACAAAAATCGGTTAAGTTCTGTTTATTCTTAAGTAAACATGTCCTGCTGTTTTCTTTTTTCAAGTTTAACCTTTACCACACTTCCTGGGTCGCCCACGACCCATAGACACACAAAAAGTGTTATATCTCTAAAACTCTAGCCAGTTCTTCTTCTTCGTCGTCGTCTTCGGACAGGTTTCTATCAATTATGAACGCAGATGCTTCATGATGTCGAGCAGAGCACAGGTTTATCTAGTATAGTGGAAATGTGCCTAATGACTGATCAATAGGTATCATTAAACCCATGTGTAACAAAAAAGGTAGCACTGATAACCATGATAATTACAGGGGCGTCACCATTATTAGCTGTATTTGGCAAACTATTTACATGCTTGTTAAATACCCGTCTGGTTAACTTTCTAGATTCAAATAACATTTTGGGTAAAGAACAAGCAGGCTTCTGAAAAGGGTTGTCTGTTACGGATCATATATTCACTTTGCATTCAATTATTGACTTTTTCCTTGTTCAGAAGATAGTACCCATCTTCAAGAAAGGGGAGAAACACCTAGCTTCCAACTATCGACCTGTATCACTCACGTCTATCATGTGCAAGGTGCTGGAACACATCATCCACAGCAGCAGCATGAGGCACTTTGATTGAAACAAGATTCTCACTGACTGTCAACATCGATTTCGTTGGAAGCACTTCTGCTTGTGGCCACGGTTCATAAAATCGCCAGCAGTCTCACCTCCGGAAAACAAGTAGACGTCATCCTTCTTGATTTCAGCACGGCTTTTGACAAGGTGACCCATGCTCATCTTCTCCTCATGCTGAAATACTACGGTGTCCAAGACAAGACCCTTCAGTGGACACGATCCTTCTTGTCAGTTAGGAAGCAGGACGTTCTTCTGGAAGGTGAACACTCCTCTCGAGTCGATGTTTCATCGGGAGTGCCCCAAGGTACTGTCTTAGGACCTCTCCTCTTCCTGGCATACATCAATGATATGCCCGACGCCGTAAGTTCCTCCCAAACCAAGCTCTTTGCTGATGACTGTCTCTTGTTCCGTACCATCTCGTCAGTCAAAGACCAACAAGCCCTGCAGTCGGACCTCTCATCTCTTGAGCAGTGGGAGAAAGAGTGGCAAAGGAGTTCAACCCAGGCAGGTGTACCTTCATTACAAGCATGCCTAGTAAGACCAAAACAGGGGCGTGAAACATCCTACACCCTGCATGAGGAAGTCCTTCAAACATCAGAGCACAGTAAATATATGGGCGTCACTCTCAATAACAACTTGACTTGGTCAAAACACACCGCGGTGACAGCAGGGAAAGTAAACACGAAGAAGAAGAAGAAGAAGAAGAAGAAGAAGAAGAAGAAATTATATTGTTTTTGTAGACTATGAAAAAGCTTTTGATTTCGTAGACAGTGCTTTGCTATGGCAAATAATTATAATATCACTATTAGAGGAAATATGTTTAATGTAATCAAAACGTTATACCAAAGGGTGACTCTCCCCATGTAGGCCAAGAACGTAACATTTTTGTGAAAAAATAAAGTTCCTTTTTAGATTTTCTTTTAAGTTGATTTCAAGAGGTTCAGGTTTCCTTGACATAGTAATGTAAAAATAAAATTGATCAGATTCTCATAACACGAATGAAAATCCGTTTAACGTCATCCGGTCTGAAACAGACACATATGGGATATTAGTAGATATAAAGATGGTGGAAACGATCCTGGAGGCAATGCCCGGATGCAGTGCAACTCCAAGAAAGTGAGGCAATGCTCGGAGGCAGTGCAACTCCAGAAAAGTCCCGAATTTGTAATGATACAGAAAATAACATATAGATTATAACTTTTTTTAGCCTTAAATACAGAAAATGACGCATTTTTTTCGAGAATGCGTATGACATCATATAATTTCATATATTTCCTCATCACATTAACATTTTTCGATGTTAGTGAGAAGAACATTTTGTTGTGAAGGTCTACCTTATGCTTTCTAAATCGTTTTTAAAGGGAAAGATTAATACATTATTTTTATAGGAAAAGATTAATACTG
>CM065691.1:56903211-56920199 GCA_017654935.2 Phymorhynchus buccinoides
CGTGGGTGGGGTGGGGGGGGAGGGGGGAGGGGGGTTGAGGGGAGCAGGGAGGGGATGAGGGGGGCTGGGAGGAGGGGGGTCTGGAGGGGGGAGGGGTGGGATGGTTGGGTGTGTGTGTGGGGGGGGGGTGTTCAGGGGGGTGGGCTGGAGGGGGCCACAGTTCTCAACCGATCGACACAAAATTTGGCATCAAGCATCCTTGGCACCCTCCGAAGGTCATGCCGTCCTTACTTTTCGGAAACCTCCGCCAAGGGGTCGTGTGGGGAGGGGGGGGACCACACGCAGCTCCACACGCACTTGCGGTTAGTAAATCCGAGCTGTTCGGGTTTGTTTCCTTTTTTTGTTTGTTTGTTTGTTCTTTTCTGTCTGTCCCAAGGATCTCCCGAACCACTTGACCGAATCGCTTCAAATTTTGTGTGGTGCTGTGTCCCCATGAGAGGAAGGCATCTGTGCTGACCTTGACGTTGGTGTATGACTTTCAACACCGAAAATCGTTAAGGGGCCATAACTTCCACACCGCAGGTCCTAGAGTCTTGAAACTTGGCATGGATGTACTTTCGCTTATGGCCGTTCTGATGATGGCGTACCAATGAAGGTCAAGGTCAAGGTCAGGGAGATTGGTATGCCTTGAAAGCGGTAGGGGTCTAATGATTGGGTTTTGCTGTCCCACGCATATCTCCCGAACTGCTTTACCGAATCGTTTCCAGTTTTGTGTGGTGGCATGTCACCATGAGAGAAGGCATATATCCGCGCATAAATTATCACCGTCATGACCTTCACCTTGGCGTATGACCTTGAAAACCGAAAATCTTTAAGGGGCTATAACGTCCACACCGTTGGTCTTAGGGACTTCAAACTTGGCATGTAGGTACTTTGGCTTATGGTTGTTCTGATGATTGCATACCGATCAATGTCAAGGTCAAGGTCATGGAGATCGGCGGTAGGCCTTGAAAGTGGTAGGGGTCAAAAAAATGTATTTTCAGCCACAAAAGTAAAAATATAATATTTTGCGGACCTGGAGAAACCGGTACTCAGCGGTACCGGTACTTGGCGTTACCTGTACAAGGCGTTACCGGTACTAGGCGTTACCGGTACGGGGCGTTGCGCTAGTAACTATATACTTTTGTTACCACACACAGTTGTTTGGGCGTGTGTGCAACGCACATGTAGTTATGTTCTGGATGGGCTTGTGTATGTGAGTATATATGCATACTGTGTGTGCGCGCGCTCATGCATTCATGTGGATTTGATAGAGTCAAGCAAAGAGAGAGAGACATTTTGTGGGAATAGCGAGATATGTGGGACTCGTATCATGGCTGTAAAATGATTGCATGCGACTAGCGGTATGTGGTAACAAAAGTATGCTTCCCTGCCAGGGAACGTCAACTGGAGATCCAAAAGGGCTTTTCGTTTGAACGTAACGTCATGATGGAATTACATCACACAACAAACTAGAAGCTGTGTGAAGCTTATCAATGTTCTATCATGTGCAAAAACTGTTGTAAAATGACGTCAATAGGTGATTCTTTAAGTCTGTGCGCAAAATTACATGTGTTAACCATTTCCATTGGAAATAAATGCATTTAATTTCTTTGAATATGAATGCGTTTTTTGGACACCATGTGTATCAACTCTATAGAATTGTGTTCAGAATTTTTATTTCTGTACATTTTAATCAAGTAAGTGTATTTTTACATTACAAGTAGTACCTATTTTGATACATCATCAATAATAAATCGATTCTTTTGTGTTTATTCTATTTTATTAAAACTTGAAGTTGACAGTGGAAGTTGACACCACATGTTACGTGCAAACGTTTTTCTAAATTTAACAACATGACGATGCCATGGGTGAAACCAGTATCTTAAATATATTATAAATACTTGCTTCTGCTTATGAATTTTAGATTTAGAACATTATCTAATCCAATGAAGGCATTTTGAGGAAGAAAACTCAGTGATTGGGGACCAACCTAAAGCCATGTCACAAAATGGAGGCACAAATCAAGCCATTTTTATGAATTAAAAAATATTTTAGAAATGAATCGGTAACTTTCCAGCATTTCCTTTATTCTGCCGATTGTTTAATCATCTTTCATCAAATACGTGCAATAATACACCTCAAAACTAATGATAAGTATCTTAAATTGATCTTTTATTTCAACGACCTTGTGTGGAGCACGTTTGAGAAGAGTTGGCCCAAAGCAAAGTCCTGCATTTCGTAGAATGGTTCTTTGTCCTCCTTGTATGAGTGCAATACAGGTGTGAGACAGGGCAAAAACTTGTCACCTCTTTTATTTCCATCTTTTTAGATGACATGAAGGAATATGTGAAGCTACCAGGTAAGTGCTAGGCAGATGGATTTAGACGAATCATAAGTACACCAGCTTTATTTAAAATATATTTTTGCTCTTGTATTCGGATGATACAGGTATCTTAGCTGAATCACCTGCCTCATTACAAAAAGAGCTTGTTTGTTTAATTGAAAATGAGAATTTGGGTATGAAACTTTAAAACATATTTTAAAATATGTGGCTGTCTAAATGATAACTATGGAACGCTTATTCGAGAGAGGTAATCTTAGTTTATAAAATAAACACAAAAGACACTCAGAATTGCTCTCCTTGACTTGTTTAGGCAGCCATATTGAAAGCACGTTAAAAAATAAAGGTGTGACAGGGGGTGTCACGCGTGTCCCACTTTCTCCTCTACACCCCCCACCCCCCTTTTTACTATTCCGGCCCGCCACTCTTTGATCGTGTCGGCAGGGCGAAGGTCCTGTGACATCACAGAACTCCCCGCTCGCTCGCAATCGGTGCTCTTTTGAAGTTGTCTTGACACGTCGCGTCAGTCGCTGTAGGATTGTTAGGAATGTGGCGTCGCTGTAATATGCATGTGACTGTGGCGTCCTCTCTTGTCGTCGACTACTACTAACCAATGAAACTACCTCGGGTATTTGAAATCAAGTGGGAAAATGCATAGTGGGAGGCAAAAACTTATAGCATTCTGTTAGTCTTGTGACAAGCAAACTAAAACCTGGCTGAGTCAACACTGTAGGAACAAACCCTCTGCTGTTCCCTGCCAGTACTACTATTAGCCCAACTAGTAAGTAATATTGAATGTGGCTGAGGTGTAAAATACTTGATTGAGATTTATTTTTGTTTGATTCTATTTTTGATCTAGATCCTATGTTCCATGTTGCATAAATAGTAGAGGTGTCAGTGAAAAGAGTTGGTAAATAATTATTCTGTTCTAATTATGTGCACTTATTCATTCTTGAGTTCAATTAAAAAATCATGCGATACTTACCTAGTAAGTTGAAGCATCGATCAGGATTTGACCGATGTATGCAGCAGGAACGTCATAGTCCAATGAATAGAAGGGGCGCATGCGTACTCATCAGACTTCAGGAACAAGGATGGTCAGTAATTGGATACGAGTATAGGTATGTGGTAAAGGTGTTCACCCTACCGTAAGATAGATAAGATTCCATTAATATAAGATTGGGTGAGGAATAAGTACATTGGGTGGGATTGGACTATGATGTTCCTGCTGCATACATCGGTCAAATCCTGATCGATGCTTCAACTTACTAGGTAAGTATCACATGATTTATTAATTTGACCTCAGCATGCAGCTGAACATCAGTCCAATGAATTTTTAGAGCAATTACTGACCATACTCAATCAAAATTGGGAAAAAGGAAATTGTAACTTACAGTTTCCCTTCAGCTTTTATGCAAGTACGATTGAAGGAGAACCAGGCCCTAATTGCATGTTGGCGTCTTCTTGTAAAAGCGTGTGAATGTTGACTCAGCTGACCAGCCGGCTGCCTTCATGATGGTCTGTATGGGGTGGCCCCGAGCAGCTGCTTTCGAAGTGCTGGCTCCTCTCACACTATGGGCCCCAAAGGAAGTGTCCACACCCGATCTACTGAGCACATCTCTCAACCACCTCGCTAGGCTTGTGAGGTTTCTGGTAGCTAATCAGTAACTTTTGTTCACTGCCACGTAGCTCCTTTGTTCTTGAAATGTAGTGTTTTATCACCGTAACCACACACAGGCTAATGTTATTTGGGTATGCTACAAATTCTAGTGGTGCAAGGTGCTTCCCTTTCCTTGATTGCTTTAGTAGAGAGTCTATGTAAAACACACATTTGTTTTCCCTTAGCCGCATTTTTCCTAATGATAAGCACAATAAAGTTTGACATCGTTGTCCAGACAGAACGGCTAAAAGCATAGCTAGTTTATAAGACAATTCTTTAAGCGTTATGTTTTCTAATGGTTGATAAGAGTCCAGGTGCTGAAGCACCAAATCAACATCCCATGTCTCTGAATATCTGGGTAGAGCTGGATTTAGTTCAAAAGCTCCCTTCATGAATCTTTTCACTAAGTGGTGGTCCCCAAACTGTCCACAGCCTTTAATGTCCAGATAGTTTGATAAAGCTGATCTGGCAATACACACTGCACTATAGCTCAGACAACTGTTTACAAGGGTAGCAAGGAAGTTTATTGCTTGAGTTAGAGTCGGTGAAACTTCACAAATGTTGTGCCTACGTGCATGCCTTTTCCACTTCCTAATGAAAGTCGAGTATGATTTCTGTGTGCCCTCCCTCCAGGAGGAGCAGATGATGCGTGTTGCGTTCTGAGAAAGGCCAGACTTTCTGAGACGTTTCCCGATACTGCACAAATAATCAGACGAAGAGATTTGCGTAGGCAATGTTTTTCTTGTGGTTTCTGCGGCATTGTCAGCAAATTGTCCCTTGCAGACACCAGAATGGGTGTTTTGATCAGCATCTTTGCCAGACGTGAGTACCACGGCTGGCTCGGCCAGTCTGGCACTACTAGGACCCCCCTTGCCTTTTCCTTGTTGATCTTCTGAAGGACACTGGGAATGATACAGAAAGGTGGAAATGCATAGAAACACACACTCCATGACACATTAAATGCATCTACAGCAACGGAATCTGAGTCAGGTCTATAAGAGACATACTGATCTATTTGCTTATTTAGTCTAGAGGCAAACAAGTCTATTTCTGGTTGCATATCCAGTAAGCACAAAGCATCAGCGATAATAGATGAACTCAGTTTCCATTCTGCATCTAGGTTCATTTTCCTGGACTCCTCGTCAGCTTCTTTGTTTATTTTGCCCAGCACATATGCAGCAGAGCCTTATATTGCGTTCAATGCAAAATTCCCATGATGTGTTATTTCATTGCATGTCTCTGAATGACTGGTTCCCATCTTTGACACACAAGCAACAGCAGTTGTATTGTCCATCATAAGCCTAACATGTACACTTGTTTTGTTTGCAACAAAGGATTTTAGCGCTAACAGTCCAGCCTTTAATTCTAATACATTAATACTGTCCTGTGCTTCATTAGGGTTCCACTGACCCCCTATCTTTCCTAAGGTGCTTGAGCAGCCCCAGCCCGTAAGAGAAGCGTTTGTATAAAGAATCAAGTCTGGTTTACCGGGGTCTGAGGTCATTATGTTTTCTTTCCACCATAGCACTTCTGTCTTTGCTTTATCTGATAAAGTCAGAGTTGCATCATAATTGCCCTTATGTACCTGCAATGCATCAACTTTGTCTTTCTCCATGCATCTGTACCATAGAGGCCCAAACTTCACGCCAGGAAAGCTGGCTATCACTAATATAAAAAAAACTGAGCCAGTTCACGAATTGTGATGGGTTTATGCGTTAACAGTTTACAGGCTGCACTATACAGTTTTTCTGTCCTGTCTAGCGTTAGAGTAACTGCCATTTTCGTGGAATCAATTTCCACTCCTAAACGTTATTTTGCGGGAGGGGGTCAAGACTGATTTATGTGGGTGGACTACAAAGCCCAATTTGTCTAAAAGTGAGAGAGTCTGCTTCATATTGTCAAAACATTCGTTTTCTGTGTCCCCAAACAGCAAGCTGTCATCAATGAAAATGGTGGAAATAAACCCTAACAAATGCATTTGTGCCATAACTGGCTTCAACAGTTTAGTGAAGAGCCTTGGGCAAGATGCTAGACCATTGGGAAACGCTGTAAACGGATAGAGAGTTTATTTCCAAACAAACTTCAAGTACTTCTGTGACGTTCTGTTGATATGTACAGAGAAATAAGCATATTTTAAGTCTATGGAGCAGAAGAAACAATCTCTTGTAAACTAGTGTCAGGGCATGTTTTAATGTTTCCATTTTAAAATGATGATACTCGACACTCTCGTTTATTTTTTTCAGGTTTAAAATCATTCTCCACCTGTTGTCTTTTTGGGGTCTTACGAATATAGAGGAGATAATTTCCCCATCTTCATGTTCACTTTCTATGATAACCTGCTTTCTCAATAAGTCTTTTACCTCTGAATCAATATTTTGTATCTGTTCAGCAGAAAAGGTTGTTGCATGGATTTTTGGTTGTGTTGGGACATCAGTGAGATCTATGTCCACACCGTCGACCATTTTTAAAACATCTTGATCAATAGTTATGTTTTCCCATTCATGTATGTGCTGACTAATTTGTCCTGCCTTGAAATGCAATGCTTTTTCCTCTAACTCAAATATCGTCTTCTCTACATATTGTCTCACCTGGTTTCCATCTGGCTGCTCTTCCCATACATGGTGTGTTGTTATTGTCTTCCCCTGTTCCTGGGGAATCCCCGGTGTGTCCTGGTGCCCCGCCGGTGGTTGTGGGGAAAACTGTGGCCTAAAAAAGGCTTGCTGCTGGTGGTGTTCCGTTTGTAGGGGTGTGCTCTGTATGATCCTGCGTGTTGGGGTTGGGACTGTGTTTTTGCTTTGTATGACTCTTTGGCTGTTTTAATGTGTCTTTCAATGTCCTCCCCAAACAGTTGGTCAGTGACAGATATTTTTCCATTGCCACAGATGGAGGCGAAGTCTTTTGGCAAAGACGGTTGTAGTTGATATCGCCTACGCAGCGAAAGTTCGTGCTGTGCCGTTCCCAGGAAGGCCAGGATATCTCCATTCACAGAGAGATCTTTGTTGACGTCAGTGGCGAATGTGTGCAGTGATTGGCTGCTGTTAATGAGCGCTGCAGATGCCTTGGCGAGTATGCTTTGCACGTGGTGTAGCCTCTTGTCTGCGTTTCGAGAGGCCCTGTCGAGGTTACATTTTTGTGTGATTTCTTCGTTGATGGTCGGGGCTTTGATCTCCGTGCAGTTCTCGGGGATAAGGTACTTTTGGAGTTTTGTATCCAAACTTTGTTCAGACATTGGGGTCCGAAATCTATTCTGAACAATGTGGGCCAGTTTTGGGTCAACAGCAGGTCCTAGCTGTTCAGATTTTTCCAGCTCGTTCTCCAAAACTGAGAAAATGTCATTCTTATCGCTATCAGTTTCATGCACCTCGATACAAAATGCAGCTTCACTTTCTTCATCTCTGCTTGCACCCTGTCCGGGGGAGCAGCCGCCCTCACTACTAGGCCTATTGTCAGCACCGCTGACGGGAGGAAAATCGTGTTGGTGATCACCAAACGAAGCAGCCACTTCAGTTTTTTCCACTTTCGACTCTAAGGTGTTCACTTTGTCTACTAGTTTGTGTAACACATCACTCATTGACTTCAGCATAGTATTGGTATCCGCATCTGTACTACCTAGTGCCAGACTTTCTGGAGATTCCGCCATTATTAAGCACCGGTGCTTCCCCTTTTAATTGTTATCACACACTATCCGAACATACTGGGTCACATAGCCACCACCACACTCTAAAATCGCACGATTTATTCACAACAAATGCCATTTTTTGATCTATGAAATCGATTGCACATGATGCAACTAAAACCACATAATTTTTTGAAGACTTTTGTAGGAGATGTGTAGGTTCCTGCAAGTGCAAATTCAAATCAAATCAAATCAAATTTTGACATTAACTCTTTTGGTACCAGAACCGGATTCTATGCCTACTTTTAAGGCTTGGTTTTATACATTCATGTGTGTGAAACTACTTGGGTGCAAACTTGCAGTTTTAACTATATTTTTGCTGCATCTAAGTTTGTTCATTGTACATTCCTTTCCAAGTGTTGGATTGAGAGTGATGTTGGCTTGATCATAGATTTTGATCTAGCCGGTTACTGATCATAACAGTTGATTCCAGTACACATTTTATGTTTTACTGAGTTCAGTTTGATAACTGAAACTCTTGTTATTAGTGCTATTGTACAAGGGCGGCCTCCTAGCCGGTTGGGATCCACTAGTCCCTGCCGGCTGAAGCCCATATCTCTAATCCATAGACAGCTACACCCATATTCTCCTGTGATTTACAGCAGGGCATCGTGGTCAGGACGTTTATCCCCGACTCACAAGCAAGAAGACGGGGCCGCCGCCAAGCCGCCACCACACCCAGAATCCACGAGGAGACCATGCCTGTGCCGTGCCATCCCACGACGCTTCATCCAGAACTACTGGGAACTACTCTCCCCGGAAGAGCCAGCCCAGTCACCCCCAGCACATACTGATCTCGACAGAGGAACCTTACGCCAGATAAGTCCTCGAGACAGTGCAAAGAACTATAACTGGAACCAAGGACACTTGATAACATTAGTGACCCTTCCGGCTTGGGGCTTAACTTTTCAGACAGACAAAAGTCTTGTATAATCCTTTCGGATTTCCTTTTGTTCATACATATTTTGTTTTGGCGCCATTGAGCTGCTTTTCTTATTGCTGCATAAGCTGTTATGCAGATTTGTGAGTAAATAAAATACAAGTGTACAAATAATTCTGAACCCTTTGGTCAGACTGATGAGAGCGGAAGTTTTGTAATTTTCATGTAAAAACCTACTTCTCTCTGTCTGCCATTTAGAGCAAATCTACCACTTGTATTTCCTTCACTCATACGAGCCAGAACCCGGGCAAAAATATAAATTTATTAGATGAAAAGGGGCCGGGAAAGTTGCTCACCTCCCACACCCTAGAGAAGTGGGCTAAAGGAAAATTTTCTATTTGAAAATGTAACACTCTAAAAGTCTCTCCCTAGAGACTTCGCCTTTAGCTCATTCCCTCGTCACAAAAGGTAGAAACAAAAGGCAATGTCATTATTGAGCAGTGAAATGTATTTTGTTCATCTTTGTAATACTCATTCATCTTTGTAATTCTTATGTGACTTGTCATCCAAAATGGTGCTTATATTTATGCATGCTGAATGTCAATGTTTCTGTTGTACGGCACCTGGACGAAATTTCTCCTTGAAAGATAATAAAGTGATTTTGAATTTTGAATTGAATTTCTAAAATGCAGTCAAGCGCAATCAAATAGTTTATTAAAGCACTTGGACATTCCTCTAGCTAACGCATATCATTATCATCAACAGTTTGAAGGCAGATGAAAGTACTGACGTGATGCAAGACATTGGGTGAGCCGGAATTAGAGACAAAATGACCTTGGGTGACAGGGTTAGTTGATTTGTTGAGGACTAATACAGAGCTGTTGTTACTTTAAATTTTTGTTGGTACAAAGGAGACAATCCGTGCTGTTAAAATAATTATACTGTTTGGGGAGTCTTGTGATCGCAATAAATACATAACATTTGAGAAAATGACACATTCTCCGCCAGGCAACGAGCAGAAATACAAAGCATGTTTGTTAGTGTGTGGTCCATACAAATGCAGCCCAGAAGAATGTGGTTTTCTCAGGTGGAAGCTCCGAGTAGGCCTAATCCAAATATATTAAAATCTTCGCAAAACATAGTTAAAAACTATTGTATTCACAGCTCAAAATCGCCCGAATTTGTATAATATTGTGCGGTGTTGGCAAGGGAAATCACTCCTATTTTTATATTAGGTTTAGACAGAAAATTAATAAAACATTGTTGTTGAATACTGGTCATTTGGAGACTGCTCGACTGTGAAGAGGGGAAGTATTGCTGTGTTGTGTATGTTGTTTGAAAATTTCCTTTTTTGCAATGAATCGATATGTGAAGGTTTAGTATATTTTGTAGAAGCGGATTGCAGCCTATACCGGGAATACACTCTAGATAACTTAATCTCTAACCCGGAAGTGTCGATATAACGTTTGCGCTACGCAGTCTCTGTCTTTTCACATTCGACTGCAGACCAAGCAGGTTGTATCATAAAGCGCACATTAATATCTGAATTAATCCAAGTCTTTTTGTTGAACTGATTTATCCCTCCTGCCACCCCATCACCTCCATCTAGTAGTTCAATTTGTGTGTATCCATGTATGTGGCAGTCAACCTCTAGACATGTTCGATTGAACTCGGTGGTTATTACATAAGTCAAAATTGAAGGGACAAAAAGGCGGACAGCCCTCATACATGTTCAATGGAATCATCTTCGACTGGGTGCACTGTGTTGATCATTGGCGGACAGCCCTCATACATGTTCAATGGAATCATCTTCGACTGGGTGCACTGTGTTGATCATTGGCGGACAGCCCTCATACATGTTCAATGGAATCATCTTAGACTGGGTGCACTGTGTTGATCATTGGCGGACAGCCCTCATACATGTTCAATGGAATCATCTTCGACTGGGTGCACTGTGTTGATCATTGGCGGACAGCCCTAATACATGTTCAATGGAATCATCTTCGACTGGGTGCACTGTGTTGATCATTGGCAGACAGCCTTCATACATGTTCAATGGAATCATCTTCGACTGGGTGCACTGTGTTGATCATTGGCGGACAGCCCTAATACATGTTCAATGGAATCATCTTAGACTGGGTGCACTGTGTTGATCATTGGCAGACAGCCCTCATACATGTTCAATGGAATCATCTTAGACTGGGTGCACTGTGTTGATCATTGGCGGACAGCCCTCATACATGTTCAATGGAATCATCTTAGACTGGGTGCACTGTGTTGATCATTGGCGGACAGCCCTCATACATGTTCAATGGAATCATCTTAGACTGGGTGCACTGTGTTGATCATTGGCGGACAGCCCTCATACATGTTCAATGGAATCATCTTAGACTGGGTGCACTGTGTTGATCATTGGCGGACATCCCTCATACATGTTCAATGGAATCATCTTAGACTGGGTGCACTGTGTTGATCATTGGCGGACATCCCTCATACATGTTCAATGGAATCATCTTAGACTGGGTGCACTGTGTTGATCATTGGCGGACATCCCTCATACATGTTCAATGGAATCATCTTAGACTGGGTGCACTGTGTTGATCATTGGCGGACAGCCCTCATACATGTTCAATGGAATCATCTTAGACTGGGTGCACTGTGTTGATCATTGGCGGACAGCCCTCATACATGTTCAATGGAATCATCTTAGACTGGGTGCACTGTGTTGATCATTGGCGGACATCCCTCATACATGTTCAATAGACTGGGTGCACTGTGTTGATCATTGGCGGACACCCCTCATACATGTTCAATGGAATCATCTTAGACTGGGTGCACTGTGTTGATCATTGGCGGACAGCCCTAATACATGTTCAATGGAATCATCTTAGACTGGGTGCACTGTGTTGATCATTGGCGGACATCCCTCATACATGTTCAATAGACTGGGTGCACTGTGTTGATCATTGGCGGACACCCCTCATACATGTTCAATGGAATCATCTTAGACTGGGTGCACTGTGTTGATCATTGGCGGACAGCCCTCATACATGTTCAATGGAATCATCTTAGACTGGGTGCACTGTGTTGATCATTGGCGGACAGCCCTCATACATGTTCAATGGAATCATCTTAGACTGGGTGCACTGTTGATCATTGGCGGACAGCCCTCATACATGTTCAATGGAATCATCTTAGACTGGGTGCACTGTGTTGATCATTGGCGGACAGCCCTCATACATGTTCAATGGAATCATCTTAGACTGGGTGCACTGTGTTGATCATTGGCGGACAGCCCTCATACATGTTCAATGGAATCATCTTAGACTGGGTGCACTGTGTTGATCATTGGCGGACAGCCCTCATACATGTTCAATGGAATCATCTTAGACTGGGTGCACTGTGTTGATCATTGGCGGACAGCCCTCATACATGTTCAATGGAATCATCTTAGACTGGTTGCACTGTGTTGATCATTGGCAGACAGCCCTAATACATGTTCAATGGAATCATCTTAGACTGGGTGCAATGTGTTGATCATTGGCGGACAGCCCTCATACATGTTCAATGGAATCATCTTAGACTGGGTGCTTAGACTGGCCCTCATACATGTGCACTTAGACTGGGTGTGTTGATCATTGGCGGACAGCCCTCATACATGTTCAATGGAATCATCTTAAACTGGGTGCACTGTGTTGATCATTGGCGGACAGCCCTCATACATGTTCAATGGAATCATCTTAGACTGGGTGCACTGTGTTGATCATTGGCGGACAGCCCTCATACATGTTCAATGGAATCATCTTAGACTGGGTGCACTGTTGATCATTTCAATGAGAACTGTATTCCCTAAAAGTGTGTTGTACAGTGTATGTTAAGAAGTTATTATATTCTGTTGCTATGTAAAGTGGTTTGATATTGACTTCAGAAATGGTTCATATCATTGTTGAGTTTGTATGTGTTTTGCATTAAGTACTGTTAGGGACACATGTTTGTTATTGTTGTATGCAAATTATTGGTACATGAAAATGTTTGCAAATATGATGTAAGTGGGGCTGCATTTTAATGTTAACATTACTTAACTCAGTTTTATATGCAAGGCAATATTGCTACTTAAATAGGTTTGGTGATAGGATACTTTTTTAAATAAAGTAGCCCATTCTCACTCAGTTAATGGTGTGGTCTTGATTTGTTGCAAAACAGGTTTTGTGTGGATGCAAGAAACACAAATTTCATTTTTTGCAATGAATCGAGAAAGGCTGTGCAAGTCGAATGTTGAGTCACTAAAACGCATTTCAACTTCAGTTTCGCGCGGAAGACAACCACCTATGGCCCCCCCCCCCCCCCCCCAACCTGCGTGCGCATCTCGACCCTTCCAACGGAAGTGTCGCCATCTTAGTCAGATTTGTGTGTAAACTGCATCGATCTGGCATTTTTCAAACAAAGTTACTGACTAAGATGGCGGTCTCCCATAATATGGCACGCTCCTTGTGGCCGGATATGACGACACGTGGGTACAAGCCATAACATAATCTCTACTTCTCAGTGACAGTCAAGATGGCGGCATACAACAGATCTTGGTTTGGAGGTTGAAGACAACTGTGTTTCTCAACTGGGAAGTTTATCATGATGAAATTCTGCTTAACGTCCTCCGGTCTGGAACAGACACATATGGGACATTAATAGAGATAAAGATGGTGGGAACGATCCTGGAAGCAGTGCCCGGAGGCGAGGCAACACCAGGAAAGTCCCGAAGTTTTAACAATACAGGTGTGTATTAATATGAAATTTGTATCATTAGGATTCCACTCATTATAGGAGAATGATATTGTGTTTGTTGGTGTTCTTTTTGCAGGGCTATTCTATCCCCCCGTTCACCACAGCAACAACACTTAAGCCTCTTGGAAATGTCCATCTTAGTCAGTCACACAGACAATAGGAAGTAAGAGAGCCGTGAGAGAAAAAGAAGAGAAAACAATTACTTTAAAAAACGGGGGAAATATAAAGAAAGAAAAAGAAAAAATGTATGGGGAAAGGGGGAAAAGGGAACAAGAAAAAAAGGGGTGGGGGAAAGAAAGGAAAAAATGGAGGCGGAAGTGGTGGTGGTTGCATGATGAGTGAGCAAGACAGGGGAGAGCGGATGAATGATTGATTGTGGTGTGAGAGTTACATATTTGTTTAAATGCAAATTTATGTTTCATGTTTTGATTAACATTTTCATGTGATATATCTCATCTTATTTTACACGGTGGAAGACAAGTTTCCATGTGCGTTGTACAATGCCAATGGACAATAAAGTGACTTATGACTGATGACTGACGACAGCTTCGCCAACGACTAACAGGACGCAAAGCCAACCATCACACCACAGCTTCGTTCATGGAACGAGATGACCTTGTGTTGACGTGCGCCAGGACAAGGAGCAGGGGGACAGAGGTTTGCCTAAACTGTTAACGTTAACAAGAGCCAATATATTAGAGAGGGAGAAGGAAGGGAGAGGGAGGGAGGGAGAGACGGGATGGGAGAGGGAGAGAGAGAGAGCGATAGAGAGAGGAAGGGAGAGAGAGAGAGAGAGAGAGAGAGAGAGAGAGAGAGAGAGAGAGAGAGAGCGATAGAGAGAGAGAGGGAGAGCGAGTGTGTGAGAGAGAGACAGACGGGCAGACAGACAGACAGACAGTCTGACACAGAGAGAGAGATAGACAGACAAATAGATAGTGAGAGGGAGTGATAGACAGACACAGAGAGAGACAGACAGACAGAGAAAGAGAGAGACATATAGACAGACAGACAGAGAGCGAGAGACAAATAGACAGACAGACAGAGACAGAGAGAGAGGGGGCAGAGAGAGGGAAAGAGTAAGAGAGAGACAGGGAAGGGGGCAGAGAGGGGAGAGAGAGAGCAAAGAGAGACAGACAGAGATAGCTCCATGCAGACGGTTTGTCTGAAGGCCAAACCCAGTCAGGAAGCGCGAAGGCCCACCTGCAATTCGTGAGGTGAAAGCCAGAAGGGTACTATCAATCTTTTACATTCCTTTTGTAGTAATACCTTTTGGATTTTACAACACAGGTCGTTGTTCCTTGTTCTGTTGAATACATGTATTCCAAAAGTACGCAATCATCTTATCGCACGGTGCTCTGATTTAGGCCACTGATCGTCTTTGCATGAAATGACAGATCCGTTACTTGTCTGCTAAGGGCCAGCCACACGTCAGTTAAAATCGTACGACTGTACGAAACGATTCGATCACGTCATCTCGAAGCGCGAATCACATTTGTTCTTGGGGACCACGTGAACGAATCGTGTCGCACAGTCGTACGATTTTAGTGGACGTGTGGCTGGCCCTTTAAAGATAACAAAACGTAAAACATATGGTCTCAAGAAGGCATATCCGTTGTGAAGGTCACACTCTAAGGTCAGGGTCACCAATGGGTTTGAGTTGCATAACAGAACTTAAGGTACTACACACCGCGTGTAAAATGTGAAGCGATTCTAAGCAGCGGTTCACAAGATAAAGCTACGACAAGAAATGTACGCTTTCAATGTCAACAGTTCAAGGTCAAGGTCAACAAGAATATAGTTTGCTCATGAGGCTCTTCTACTCTATGTATTCCACCACCCTAACAATTATTTTTTACCGATTTCATGCAGGAGTTCACATGACATGACCACCACAATCCATTTACGTTTTCAAGAACAAACTTCAAGGTCAAGGTCAACCAGGTTTGAATTTTGTTTAACTGCGGGTCTATCCAGTTCTAGGTAATACACGTCCTTATACAAATTTGAAATGATTCTGTGCTGTATTGTAGGGATATTCTTAGGACAGATTTCTAAACAAAATTAAATACAAAAAATAAACTTAATTCCTCTCTGTTTTGAGGTACGAAGGTACGAAGGGGGGGGGGGGGGGGGGGGCACAATCAAAGATGCAGCCCATCCTAACTGAAGCGAAGAGAACTTGAAACGATCTTGAAACTGTGGTTGTGGAGATGTAGAAGACAAAATAAATTATTTAGCTTTTTCTTGTTTGATTTACTTAATTTTTCCCCAGGGCTGGGTGGGACGTAAGTGTCCCGCCGCGACCCGCGTTTCTTTATTCCTTATCTACACCCCCTTTCTTCCTCCTCCCCCCCCCCCCTCTCTCCTTTTCATTTCTCTTCCAACCGCCACGTTAATTGCCCGGCTACTTCAAAACGAACGCCGACTAAGGCAATTTATCTCTTTGTCCCCATCTCCCTTCAACACCCCCCCCCCCCCCCTCATCTTATCTACCGTCTCATCACGAGATAGTGATATCAACAGTCGGCTCCCTTTGTAAGACACCTTGGCCTTAACCCATCACAAGAAAGTGACAACCACGGTTATCTCCCTTTGAAGATGGTTTTGCCTTTCCAATCACAAGGTTAGGAATGTCCGGCATGTGATAATGCTGTAATCGGCGCGTGATTGTTCTGTACACTCTGAACATCATCTTGTGACTTGTCGACTGTAATAAACCAATAGCAGGCTTTCATTGTTTGAAAGTGAAGGCTATAATTGGCGTAGTGAGAAAAAGTTTTCACACAAGACGCTGAAACTGACTAGAGCAACACCTCTCCCAGCCAGAATAGCCCACCTAGTAAGTCTTATTGATGACTGGTGATTGAGACTGGTTGTTTGTTTGACCCTAGTTTTTTATCTAGATCCTATGTTCAATGATGAATAAGAGTAGATAGATATGTTATTGGAAAGAAGTAGTAAACTTTCTATTCTATTTATGTGCACTGATTATTTGTGTGTGTGTGTTTTTGACTTTAACACTTTTGGCACCAGAACCGGAGTTTATGCCTACTAACCCTTTTGTCTATTTTTAGTAGGAAACCTGTATGGGCCGCAATCTTGCACTTTATGATACCATTCCTTTCCAGGTGTTGGATGGAGAATGATGTTGTCTTGATCACCTTTTATGTTTTACTGATCTCAGTTTGTTAACTGAAATTCAGTTTATTTATTAACTAGTGCCATTGTACAAGGGAAGTCTTCAAGCCGGTTGGGATTCACTAATTCCCTGCCGACTGAAGCCCCTTGTCTCTAAGCCATAGAGAACTACATCCACCTTCTCCTGTGATTATCAGCAGGGCATCGTGGGCAGGAAGATCATCCCCGACTCACAAGCACCAAGACGGGAAAGACGCCCCGCACCCAGAATCCGCGAGGAGACCACGCCTTGAACCGTGCCATCCCGCGAAGCCGTAACCGGAACGACTGGGAGCTACTCTCCACTGAAGAGCAAGCCTAGTCACCCCAGCACTCGCCGATCCCTACGGAGGAACCTGACAACAGCTAAGTCCACCGGACTGCGCCAATCATTTGAACTTTCCTAACGACACTGGGGGGGGGGGGGGGGGAAGATAATTAGTAACCCTTCCGGCATGGGCGAACGCTTATAAGAAAAACAAGTCTGTGAATC
>CM065691.1:56920699-56925699 GCA_017654935.2 Phymorhynchus buccinoides
GCGCTCGCTTGCGCGCGTGTGTGTGTGTCTGTGTCTGTGTGTATGTGTATTCACGCGCGTACGTGTGTGTGTGTGTGTGTGTGTGTGCGTGCGTGTGCGTGTGCGTGCGTGTGTGCGTGTGTGTGTGTGTGTGTGTGTGTGTGTGTGTGTGTGTGTGTGCGTGTGCGTGTGTGTGTGTGTGTGTGTGCGTGTGTGTGCGTGCGTGCGTGAGTGCGTGTCTGTGTGCGTACGCGCGTCCGTGCGTTTGTTTGCGTGTATGCGTGTGTGCGTGCGTGGTGCGTGCGTCTGTGTGTATATGTATTCACGCGCGCGCATTTTTTTTGTTTTTGACTGCTTGTCGTCACGCAAGAAGTAAGCGTTTTATCCGCCCTAAACTGGCAGGGGCTTAGAAGACGAAGGCACAATCTAGAAAGTTGTTGTGAAGTAGTTAAGACTTTGATTGGTAAGCCAACTGTGGTTGACAAACACTTGTCAATTGCCCTTTTGCACGTTCAAAGGCCAGACACAGCAGTCACACACGCACGCATAAAAGCATTATGCGTATGTAAAAAGGGGACAGAGAATACAGAGCCGCAGATAGACAGACAGAGAGACAGACTTATCCAGAGACAGACAGAAATACATTGGGAAAGGGAGCGAGGAGATCGAGAAATAACAAACGGAATTTTATTTAGACAGGGCAATGAGATCAACATAAATGCTTTGTAACACCCAGCCCTGAAAGAGGCAAAGAAAGGTTGGAATATGATATGGCAAACACATGAAACACAAGACATTCAGGTAGTATGTTGTCCTTTTATTGAGGCTCAACATACAGACGTTTCGTATGATACATACGTTATCAATGTAAAAAGAAAGACTGACAGACAGCAAGCAAATAGTAAGAGTTCAAAATAGAAAGAGAAGACCGAGTTGAAATTAAGATATAAAAGGAAGACTGAGTAGATATCATTTCTAGAAAAGAAAAAAAAAAAGTAGGCACTATTCATGATATGGTAAAGATGCAGACCACCCCCTGTCACAGTCTTGGTTCATTGCGTTCTTGTTGTTTCAGTCTTGCCTTTACCTTCTACTGTTCTTTTTAATTGTGTAAATGGATGAAAATTAACGTTAAATACAGAAAACGATAGAGGTTGAAGTGCTCAACCTGCAGTAAGAAAGGCAGGATTGGGGAAAAACGGAAAGAACCGATGTATGGAGGAGGGGTGTTGGTCTGCATCTTTGCCGAATATATTTGTTGTTGTTGTTCCCTGGCTTAAAGACTCCAGGGATCATCCCAACAGCCAAAGCAATTGAACACTATGGCACAAATGCAGCAGCTAGGGATGAGAACATTACGCGTGTGACCGTTTTTTATTACCCCGCCATGTCAGCAGCCACACTCCGACTTCGGAGGATTTGGGACTGATTGTGTTATGCTAGGTGCTTGCCATGGCTAAAGACAATCCCCGCCACAAACCCCCCCCACAAAAACTAACAGTAATATAGCAACAACATGGTAGTCAGAGCATCAACATCAGCAATTAAAACCCAAAAAATAGAAAACTAACCAACCAAATAAACAAATAATTGGATGAAAAACACATCTTTCACTGCAATTTACTTCTTCTACTACCATTAGTTGTGTAAGACAGGTCGAGAGAGAGAGAGAGAGAGAGAGAGAGAGAGAGAGAGAGAGAGAGAGAGAGAGAGAGAGAGAGAGAGAGAGAGAGAGAGAGAGAGAGAGAGAGAGAGAGAGAGAAATGATGCTCCCATCAAGCTGAAGGCATCCCCTTAAATAAAATCAACTCAACGAAAATCAAATGTTATCATCTCATAATATGATAAATCAACCATCTGTTTAACGTCCTCCGGTCTGTAACAGACACATATGTGACACTAGTACTTATAAAGATGGTGGGAACGATCCTGGAGGCAATGCCCGGAGGCAATGCACCACCAGTAAACCAGTTAACAATACAGATAAACAACTATATATATGATCTCAGTCTAGAGCTAGGTAAGCATGACAAAAGAGAAGAAGTAGAAAAAAACCCACAATAAGAAAGATACTGAGATCACACAGTGTTAAGTTTCCCACGTCACACCAGCACACAGTGGCAGGTCTTTTTTTTTCTTCTTCTTTTATTTTTTGCTAAAGGAACCCATCACGTGAAAGGGGATGCTCGTGCGTTGTCATCATTAGCAGCCTTTAACACAGGACAAAGGCCAAGGATGCTCATCCCTACAACTCCACATTAGCCCTCCACCCCACCCCTAACCCAACCCAAATCAGCCCAATCTGTGTGGGTCTCTATTTTAATGTCTCTGTCTTCCTTCTCGTTGTTTCTCTCTCTCCCCTCTCTCTCTCTCTCTCTCTCTCTCTCTCTCTCTCTCTCTCTCTCTCTCTCTCTCTCTCTCTCTCTCTCTCTCCCTCTCTCTCTCTCTCTCTCTCTCTCTCTCTGCATTTTACAGGACATCGCCTCCTGTTTTCTCCAGCGACGTTACAGTACGTCGATGGTTTTCTCATGTCACGGATGATGAGAGAGAAAGGATGGGACAAAAAAGAAGGGGGGGGGGGGGTAATAAGGGTGTGAGTGAGAGACAACCCATTAGAGTGCTCTACCCCCCGCCCTCAACCCCCCCCCCCCCCCCCCCCCCCAAGCATCTCCAGCAGAAACCCAAGGGGGTGGGTTTGGATTGAGTGTACCCCTCTAAGGAGCTACATGTTGACATGATCCACCCCCCCCCCCCCCCCCCCCCCCCCCCCCCCCCCCCCCCCCCCCCAGCATCTCCCAAACATCTTCTCATCAGTCTACCCCTCTGGGCGTCTTTTCCCAGTCTTCCCTCCTTATGGTCAGTCAACCCCCAACCCAACCCCTCTGCCCCCTTCACCTTCACCACCAACACCCACCCCCACAGTTCTCCTTCCCCCGAACCTTAACGAGGCTAAACGAGCATAAATGAGCATCCAAGTTAGCCACCCGTGAGCCTCCTTCCCACCTTTCGCTTTCACTTAATGGCCTCAGTAAACCTGGTAACAATCAATGGTCCCCTTACTCTACCTATTATAATGCTACACTTCTCTCCATCTCTGCAAGCTCTCTCTCTCTCTCTCTCTCTCTCTCTCTCTCTCTCTCTCTCTCTCTCTCTCTCTCTCTCTCTCTCTCTCTCTCTCTCTCTCTCTCTCTCTCTTTAGTCTTCATTCTTCTTCTACAAACCATTTTTCGTCTTTCGGCTCAGTGGATGACGCCCCTTTTAGACTACAAAGCGGAACTGACGTGAACCGACGCGCAGGAAAAATGAAAAAGAGAAAAAAAATGGTGGGTTTTGTTTGCTTGATAGGCCTATAACTTCTCATGAAAGCTACAACTAGACTAGTAGGAGCGACTAGCGATGCGATTTTAAGAACCAAAAATCGAGAGTAAAATCAGTACAAGAAAGGCGGCGAAGTTTCAAAACTTTCAACGTCAAACGAATTCCAAGATATCTGAACTTGAAAGTCTTCATTCTTGAGCCGGCTTGAAGTGGTCAGCGAGATTTATGGTAACTGATGTTTGGCTGCGGAGAGGGGTGGGGTTGGGAGTGGGGGGTACAAAATCGTTGGTCAGTGAAATTTTAAGTGTGAAATTTTCCGCCAGGTTTGATCATTGTGCTGTTAAAGTTGATTGTCCTTATCTTTCTTCTTCGTGTGTGTGTGTGCGCGCGGGGGGAGGAGGGGGTTTAAACTCAGCCATACGGGTGTCGCAATAACTCTAAACCCCCTTCATCATTAGGCCATTAGTTCACAGGCCATGCTGGCCCCAATTGCGTCACCAGTCCATTACTACTGTAAGTCGTTTGAAGAAGGCACTGAAGAGATCGTGGACAAGAAAGCGTTTATCGGGAGAGGGAAAGCTACGATGTTCCCAAAGGGAAATAGGTAAATAAACTTACTCTGGGGTCATTTCTCACTTCTAGTTCTTTGGATAAGGTGGTGCGGTGTAAAGTTCAAACGTGGAAGACGATGCTATAAAGTTTGGGGGAAGTCCAGGGGCGATCTGTATGAGCAGCTTTCATTCTCAATGCTGATTGACATTTGATTGGCACTTTCTTTTCTCTAAATGTTGGTTAGTTCGCGTCAGCCTTCTCTCGTGTTGGTAGGGCAGGGGAGGTTAGTACGCCTCCGGGTCCCTTTAGCAATGTCGGGTATTTCTTTCCTATTGTCCTGCTTAGAACTGTTCGCAACATGTCCCCACATATCTGGAAGAAAGTGGTATTTTCATGCCCGGTTATTTTCTCTCTTCGATTATCTCTTTTTCAAGATGTAAACCTATATGAAGATTTTCAATTTGAACCTCCTTGGTTTACGCGAATGTTATTGAAAATCAATAGAGTAGCAACATAACCAAATGGAAACGAGCACAACAAGCTTAAAGCTTCAAGGCGCTCAAACAACAGATATGCTACACAATATTGGCTGCCAAAAGTAATGACACTGGAACAGAACATAATGATGAATTAATTAAATCAGCAAAAAGGGAACATTAAGAGAAAATAACAAGTAAATGAATAGCTCCCCCCCCCCCCACCTGCGTGCGCATCTCGACCCTTCCAACGGAAGTATTGCCATCTTAGTCCTTATTTGTGTGTAAACAAAGTGAAAATGTTATCTAAATGTGTAAAGAAAACATCCAGATGTTATATAAATACAGTTTAGATAAGTTTCTAATTGGAACAGCCAAATACGCAGCATCGATCTGGCATTTTTCAAAAAAAGTTAATGACTAAGATGGCGGTCTCCCATAATATGGCGCTCCTTGTGGCCGGATATGACGACACGTGGGTACCAGCCATATACACAAACACGAACAAGCAACAACAATAACAACATCAACAAAATAATAGGTTTAGATACATCTTACAAAAAAGTTAACATAGAACTTGGAGGGGGCAAGACAAAGTTAACTCCAAAACCGCTTACGACTCAGCATCAAGACAATAATTTAAAGCATATTTTCAGCATAGTTTTAGCCATGGCC
>CM065691.1:56930699-56935699 GCA_017654935.2 Phymorhynchus buccinoides
GTAAAACTAAGAGACAATCAGAGTAAAGGATTGACGAAGGTAGTCAAAATTCTCTAAAGCATCTCCACTCCAATAATTTGGTGTTTTTTTAAAAATCTAACTGCCAAAATAAACCAAAGAAACCAACAGTAACCATGGGAGAATATTCCGGTATCGGAGTCCTGCAAGGAAAGCCCCTAGGACTATCCACATTCCCTTTGGACTCTCCCGGCCATGACAGTGCAGAAGGCGAGGATGCTTACCACCCCTATTCTCTCCACAGACAGCACAGCGATGAGGACTCGTCCATTGCTGAGGGTCCGCAGGATGAGGAATCAGCAGAACGGCAGAAAAAGCTGTTCCAACAAAAGTACAAGGCCCTTACGGTATGTTTTAAAAAATTTGAAACAAGGCTAATATTGTTTTTACCGTAACTCTTGTAATACTTATTGTGCTCTCTCTCTCTCTCTCTCTCTCTCTCTCTCTCTCTCTCTCTCTCTCTCTCTCTCTCTCTCTCTCTCCAATCCCCCCTTTCTCTTTCTCCCTCTCTCCCTCTCTCCCTCCATCCCCCTCTCACTCCCACTTTCTCTCTCACTCCCCCCCCCTCTCTCTCTCTCTCTCTCTCTCTCTCTCAATCCCCCCTTTCTCTGTCTCCCTCTCTCTCCCTCTCTCCCTCCATCCCCCTCTCACTCCCACTTTCTCTCTCACTTCCCCCCCCCCTCTCTCTCTCTCTCTCTCTCTCTCTCTCTCTCTCTCTCTCTCTCTCTCTCCAATCCCCCCTTTCTCTCTCTCCCTCTCTCTCTCTCTCCCTCTCTCCCTCCATCCCCCTCTCACTCCCACTTTCTCTCTCTCCCCCCCCCCCTCTCTCTCTCTCTCTCTCTCTCTCTCATTCTCCCTCCCTCCCTCCTCCTTCTCTAAATGTACCGGGTAAATGGCAATTAATTTATGCAAACGTATAAATACTTGTCGTGAGATTACATGAAAATTCTATCCCTGATTTTTTTCTCTCCATCAAGTCGTTTTCTTCCTTGTCTTGTCAATCATCACTGTGTGGTTTTGACCGTGTAGTCTTTACCTACGTCTAGACAGTAATTCGACCCTGCCACCTCCTTCACACACAAAAATGCCATTTGAAAGAACATTACAAATAATTCTGGGGGAAAGGCACGAAACATTTTGAGCGTCTTGTATTTAAAGGAGCAAATTATTTTTTCGACGGACATATTGGATATTCGGTATTCACATCTGTATTGTTAAAAAAAGTCAGGACTTTCCTGGTGTTGCACTGCCTCCGGGCATTGCCTCCAGGAATGAAATTCTGCTTAATGTCCTCTGGTCTGGAACAGACACACATGGGACATTAGTAGATATAAAGATGGTGGGAACGATGCTGGAGGCAATGTCCAGAGGCAGTGCAACACCAGGAAAGTCCCGAATTTTTAACAATACAGATGTATATAACAACCTATCATTGCCTCCAGGATCGTTCCCACCATCTTTACATCTACTAATGTCCCATATGTGTCTGTTCCAGACCGGAGGACGTTAAACAGATCTTAGTACCTCCAGGATCGTTCCCACCATCTTTACATCTACTAATGTCCCATATGTGTCTGTTCCAGACCGGAGGACGTTAAACAGATCTTAGTACCTCCAGGATCGTTCCCACCATCTTTACATCTACTAATGTCCCATATGTGTCTGTTCCAGACCGGAGGACGTTAAACAGATCTTAGTACCTCCAGGATCGTTCCCACCATCTTTACATCTACTAATGTCCCATATGTGTCTGTTCCAGACCGGAGGACGTTAAACAGATCTTAGTACCTCCAGGATCGTTCCCACCATCTTTACATCTACTAATGTCCCATATGTGTCTGTTGCAGACCGGAGGACGTTAAACAGATCTTAGTACCTCCAGGATCGTTCCCACCATCTTTACATCTACTAATGTCCCATATGTGTCTGTTGCAGACCGGAGGACGTTAAGCAGAATGTCATCATTTTTTTAAACTCCAGTCATTGTCTCCACTGAACTGTTTTGTGAAAGGGCCAGGTTCTGTCCTCGGACCTCTACTCTTTCTTGTCTATATTAATGATATTGTAAATGACATTGAATCTATCATCAAGCTTTTTGCTGATGATACTAGTATGTATTTAGGCCTTGAAAATACTGACATACGAACAGAAATTTTAAATTCGGATTTAGAAAAGATTAACAGATGGGCATCAACATGGAAAGTTAAATTTAATCAAACCAAAACTGAATTGATGACAATCTCTAACAAAGCACTTCCTCACACACAACCATTAATATTTAACGATGTAGTACTTCAAGAGACAGACAACCACAAACATCTAGGAGTTATCATCCAAAATAATTGCAAGTGGAATCTCCATATCAAATCTATTCTATCTAAGTGTCGCACACTTGTTGCTTGCCTTAGGTCATACAAATACCGACTAAGTCGTAAAGCGCTTGTAACAATGTATAAATCGTTTATTTTGCCCCATTTAGACTTTTCAGATGTGGTATGGGACAACTGCACGCAAAAACAAGCAGAAGATCTTGAACAAATACATCTGGATGCACTCAGAACAATTACTGGCTCAGTCCGAGGGACTAGCCATCAAAAGCTGTATACTGAAACAGGATTCACATTTTTAAAAGAAAGGCGGCGTCGTCATAAAATAATTTTGTATCACAAAATTGTCAACGGTTCTGTACCTATGTATTTAATCAATTGCCTCCCCCAACTAGTTGCATCAATCAATCCCTACCATAGACGATATCCCCTAGAGAGACAAGTGCCTAGATGTAGATTAGAACTTTATAAATCCTCTTATTTTCCATCCACTACTGTCCTTTGGAATAGCCTTCCGGAGAATATCAAGCAGTGCGATTCTCTCAGTGTCTTAAAGCGTTTTCTCAGTAGCGACGATAGCACAGTTCCCCCTTATTACTACTTACAAGATCGACTGTCTGAAATAATTATTTGTAAATTAAGACTCCAAATGAGTGATTTGCGTAATGATTTATTCCAACGACATATTCTGAACAACCCAGCTTGTACTTGCAACGCACCTGTAGAAGATGCATGTCATTTTCTCTTTCACTGTCCCCTTTTCCAACAAGCCCGTAGACAGACTATCGACTTATTACCAGACGATGTCAAAACAAATGTATCATTGCTTTTGTTCGGAAGCTGTGATAAAAACCAAAGTGAAAATAGAACAATACTTGAGTCTATTAGTAATTTCATCCAACTGTCAAACAGATTTTTGGCAGAATAACTGTCTCTAATGTGTGTCCTTATTGTGACTCGTTACATTTAAGCCCTGGTTGGTATAGTTTCTGTGATGAAATTGTTGATTTGATGCAGTTCGCAACCGGTGCGCGTCTCAGCCTTGCCCCTGCAACCCAAAGGCAAAATTTTGATTAGAGAGTTTTATGTGATTATAATACGTTTCTAATCTGTTGTTTTGATTCATGTCTTTGTTGGTAAGTTATTGTTTTATTTGTTTTTCTTTCCATTGTACACTACTATTGATGTTGTGCTGTTTATTTCCATGCTTGTGGCAGCCAATATTATGTAATTGAAATTGTTGGAGTGCCATGCATAAGCTCTAAGCTTGTTGTGCTCTTCTTATTTAAATTATGTGCTGCTGTATGTGCTTTATTTGATTAAAACTTGTTTAAACCAAAGGGCCATAGACGTACGGAATCTCAAGCCACACAGATTACATCTAGAACGTTCAATATTCAGTGCGTGTAATCATGGGTGCGTCTTAGAAAGTTAACATGGATAGTAGTAATGTACATTAGGCTAAACAGCCAATCGTTTGAGGAGCTTAGTCTAATTTACATACTACTACCCGCGTTGACGGTCTAAAACGCACTCATGATTACACACCCAGAATTAGTGAGAGGGGGGGGGGAGGGAGGGACGAGAGAGAGAGAGAGAGAGTCCCTCCCTCTCTCTCTCTCTCTCTCTCTCTCTCTCTCTCTCTCTCTCTCTCTCTCTCTCTCTCTCTCTCTCTCTCCACGATTGAGTGCATCAACCGAATTAGTGTTCTCTCTCTCTCTCTCTCTCTCTCTCTCTCTCTCTCTCTCTCTCTCTCTCTCTCTCTCTCTCTCTCTCTCTCTCTCTCTCTCTCTCTCTCTCTCACTACGCCCAACTAAGAATATCGCTGGACTCATCTCCCTCCCTCTCTCTCTCTCTCTACGCCCAACTAAGAATATCGCGTGATAAGCTCCTACTGGTTTGACTGCCCCCTGGCGGTCAAATGCACGTCCTAACTTGCTCATTCACCCATTTGATTCATATTCTGTTCAGGTGCAGAAGGAAAAGAAGAAGGTGGATCGCAATGTGAAAACCTCCAGGAAGCCTCGAGCCAACACCTTCCAGCTGCCAGAGGACGTCCAGTTTGCCCTCAACATTGCCTGTGGAGACGACCCCGAAACCACCAAACCTCCCCCACCCCAGCCCAAAATTGTCAGGGAAGGGGAAGTGCTCTACTCCCCTACTTCTCGAACTACTTCCCGTAACGACACTTCCCGCCAAGATGGCGCCACAACGCGGAGGGAGAAAGAAGTAAGAATCGTGGACAATTCCACTCCCGTCCATGGCGATTCTCATTCAAAAAGCCCCACTACAACACGATCCGAAACTCCCAAACTTAGCAAGGATAGGCAGCGGGGAACGAAAACTCCACAAAATGACAGTCGTCCGCAAAGCGTTAATGACAACAAGTCGGTCCTTAAACGCTCCAACAGTGCTTCACAGCAAAACAAAACCGGCCCAGGAAACAGTTCGCAAAAAGAACCCACTAAACGCAGCAGTAGCAGAACCAGCATTAGAGAAAGTTCCGCCAAACTCAGAGCTGGCAGTACCCAGCAGAATCGAATCAACTCTGGAAAGAGCGAGGCTTCTCAGTCCTCTTCGCACAACTGTGGCAGATCCCACAATAATACCAAACCTTGTAGTCGACCGACAAGTACCTCCACGATTTCTTCAAGC
>CM065691.1:56945699-56958199 GCA_017654935.2 Phymorhynchus buccinoides
GGCACCACAATGCTTTAACACCCATGTCACTGAAAGGCATCAAATGAGGGTCTGGTATCCAATGACCTTATGTTCTTAATTTTGAGAGGTAAGGATAGGTCCTATTTTATGCACGTCACAGAGGATTCCCCAATATTGCAGACATAATCATTTCTCTACACAGGTAAGTTTAATGGAAAGCTTTGGGTGAAAAATGGCTAGCGTTTTAAACTATACAGCTTTGCTTCCAGGACAACGACACAATACGAGAGCTGGACCTGTCGTGGAATGGCCTGGGCCGGGACGGGTGTATGGGGTTGGAGGTGGCTCTGAAGCACAACACGGTGCTCCGAAGTCTGGACATTTCTTCTAACCGCATCGGAGTGTTAGGGCTGGAGGTGCTTCTGAAGGGATTGCATGCGAACACTGCTTTGAGCAATCTGAAGGTGAGAGAGAGAGAGAGAGAGAGAGAGAGAGGAGAGAGAGAGAGAGAGAGAGAGAGAGAGAGAGAGAGAGAGAGAGAGAGAGAGAGAGAGAGAGAGAGAGAGAGAGAGAGAGTGTGTGGGGGGGGGGGGGGGTCAAAGTCAAAGTAAAAAATAATAATTTCAGATGGAACAACCAATAACCAATAATGGTGTGTGTGTGTGTGTGTGTGTGTGTGTGTGTGTGTGTGTGTGTGTGTGTGTGTGTGCGTGCGTGCGTGCGTGCGCGCGCGTGTGTGTGTGTGTGTGTGTGTGTGTGTGTGTGTGTGTGTGTGTGTGTGTGTGTGTGTGTGTGTGTGTGTGTGTGTGTGTGTGTGTGTGCGTGCGTGCGTGTGTGTGTGTGTGTGTGTGTGTGTGTGCGTGTGTGTGTGTGTGTGTGTGTGTGATTGTGTGTGTGTATGTATGTGAGTGTGTATGTGTGTGTGTGTGTATGTGTGTGTGAGTGTGTGTGTGTGTGTGTGTGTGTGTGTGTGTGTGTGTGTGTGTGTGTGTGTTGATATTCTAACCGTATCGGAGTGTTAGGGCTAGGGGTGCTTCTGAAAGGACTGCGTGCTAATAGACTATAACTATGATACTGCTTTGAGCCATCTGAATGTGTGTGCGTGTGTGTGTGTGTGTCTGTCTGTGTGTGTTCTTGCGTGCGTTTGGTGTGCGCGCGCGCGCGTGTTTTAGTGGGTGGTGGGGTGTCGGCATATTATGTGTATATGCGTGAGTGTGTGCAACGGGGGTGGATACATGTGTGTATGCTTGTGTGTGTGAGTGCGTGTGCATGTATGTGTTTCTTTGTGCGTGTGTGCGTGCGTCTGTGTATGCTTGTCCATGTGTGTGTATGTGCGGAAGGAAAAGGGATTGATGCGTGCGTATGGGTGGGATAGATACGGACGCGTGTGCGCGCGTGTATGTGTGTGTGTGCGTCAGTGTGTGAGTGCATGCGTGCGTACGTATGTGTGTGTGTGTGTGTGTGTGTGTGTGTGTGCCTGACAGTGTCAGTGTGTCTTTCTCTCTCTATCTATGTATTTGTCTCTCAAGGTGTAATTGTGTGTTTGCTTTTATGTATTTGTATTTAGGGAACTTCAACTTCAACAAATCTTTATTATCTCAAAATGAGAAATTAAATATGGCAACACCCGCGATTTCAGCATAAAAGACATCACATAGAACAATATTTTCCAAATCATGCTTAAATATGAAACAAGACATAAAAGTACACAGCTCTACATAAGAATACACAAATGCAATATAATGACACATTTATGTTTAAAACATCAATTATATTTAAGACGAACACCATATTTATGTACATATTCATAAATTTAAGAAACAAATTGCTGTCACGCGGCTAGTACATAACGTATATGCGTGGATGTGTATGCATGAGCCTGTGTGTGTGAATGCTCAAGCATGTATACGCGTGCATATCTTCGTGCAAATGCTTGCACGAGTTAGATGTGTTTGTTTGTTCCTGTTCTAGATGGGAAACAACCCCTTGCCTACAGACAGCGGCACGGCCATTCTCAACACACTGATTAACTCCCCTGACTCCGATCTCTGCATGCTGGACATGTCTGTAAGACCATCAAAAACACTTTCTGTTATTATTTTTCATTATTTACATTGGCAGAGTTGATTTACCAACAGACCTTTTTAGTCCCCGAGCCGAAGGTTCGGGGAACTATTGTTTCTGTCTGGTCCGTCCGTCCGGTGTCCGTCCGTCCGTCCGGCGTCCGTCCATCCGGCGTCCGTCCGGCTATTCGTCCGTTTTTTCTCAAAAACTATTCAGTCTATCATCATCAAAATTTGGTATACTAATTTGCTAAGATGCAAGCTATCCACTGATGTATTTAGTTTTACATTAAGGTCAAGGTCGCGCCAGTTACGGGGTTCAACCCCCAAAACACATAATCGCTAATATATCGCGAAGTTTTGCATGTATTTCAATGCAGTTTTTTTCACATTTCTTGATGAATGGTCTATAACACAGTTGTCATGAATTTTTCTGTGCGCTCGTGTGCGCATGATCGCGCGCGCTCAAATCACGGGTCCGAACCCCAAGGCTATATATAAAAAAAACTATTCAGTTACGTGCTGTTTTGATGCGTTTTTATGTAAGTACGTTTTCTTTTTATATCTGCCGCTTCGGTCTCCCCGCTGTGTGTACAGCCGACACATTCCGATTTCGGAGTAGCTCGGCGATGCTGCGAGGGGACTTTGCAGCCGCTCGGCATTGCACTTGTTCTGCAATTTTGTTTGTTTTGTTTTATTTTGTTACTGTGAAAAGGATCTTGGAATGCTTTTTGATCCAAAACTAAAATTTGATAAGCATATAACATCCGTGTTCAAAGGAGAGCAACCAAACTAGTAAAAGCATTACGAAATTTAGATTATGGTGACAGGTTATATAAACTGAATTTACCATCCAAAAAATATTGGCGACTACGTGGTGATTTAATAAATGTTTATAAAAAATTTCACATTTCTGATATTACAAACAAACATTTGTTACAACTTTCTAACTACTCAAAAACTAGGAATAATGATTTGAAACTACTAACCAATACAGCAGAACTAACATTAGAAATAATTTCTTTAGTAACAGAGTCACTAAATACTGGAATTCTCTTCCAGCACATATCAAATTGGCACCTAACCGTAACCAGTTCAAAAACCTCCTCGATAAAGACCTCCAGATTCAACAATTGAAATGTGTATATGATTAACACATCTAAAAGCGTTCTAGTCATGCCAATCATGAAAAAGAATACAACTAATCAGACAGGACACGTTAAGAGGCCGCGAGGCCTAGTTGTCCTCATTCTCTGACCTGACCTGACCTACTGTGTTCCCTTTTGTTACATGATCTGCTTGTTACGTGGCAACAGTCCTACTATCTCTAGTTTGTGGGACTTCGGTCAAATTGATTGATTTAATGACGTGTCTTGATTGCGCTCCCTCCCGACTGTTCACCTGCTAGAAATCAAGCAGTAGAATGTGACCAGCAGGCCTATCAGTAGTGTGCGCTTACAAGTTTTGGCTTTTGTTTGTATACATGGGTGCAACTACACACAATGAAAAAACCTGAAAGGCCGGGGTCTAGGGGTAATGTCCCCCTGCATTCAGAAAAAAATATACATTTATGAAGGTACTTTAGTTTGCTTTTTCCACATTTTATACAAATGCGTATCTTAAAGTGTTTGAAAAATACAGTAGACACACAAATATCTTGTTTGACAAATTAAAAAAAGGAAATTCCTTTTCTGGTAAAATTCAAAAACAGGAAATCCTTGTATAGCAGGAAAAGTCGCACTCATGTGTATAACATAGACGAGAAAGATTAAAATAATGCACACTTCATTGTGCACGCATGTGAGCGTATGTTTCTCGAAAGACTGAAACAGCTACAGGAAACACATATCTAATTTTCGTAAATTGTTGTATTGAATGCATTGTCTGTAACAATTCATTTTCAGTTCTAATTTAACATCAAGTAAATAGGCATTTGATTCCTTGATCTAACCTTCTGTCTTTTGTCCCCAAACTATTCTTTCTCCTTTATTCCGTTTTTCCACACAGCACATTGCAGTGGAAGACGAATTCCTCGCCAAACTGACGGAACTCCGGAAGTCACGTGTGCTCTACGTGTACCACGGTCACGTGCTGTCACGCGCCAAGGACCCGTATGAGGCTGCCGGAAACCGTTCTCTGTCGTCGTTCGACCCCGTCTTGGTGCTGTTCGAGTACATGAAGCTGCAGAACATGAGACTGATCGATCTGTTCCGATTGATCGATAGCAATGGGGACAAGGTGATCAGCAAGGAGGAACTTCGGGCCGTTTTTCTGGTCAGTTGATTGATAATAACAAATTAATTGATTGACGATCGAAATGACTGACTGACGATTGGTTGAATGATCCATTGATAAGCTTACTCATATGGATTAGGCTATCAACAAGGATAACCACTGTGCGGTGTTTTGGGTGAGTTCTGTTTGACTGATTGATTGACCGATTGGTTGGGTGGTGTTTGTTTGTTGGTTTGTTTGTTTGTTAGTTTGTTTGTTAGTGTTGGTTGATTGTTTTTGATGGATGGACAGATGGATTGATTGACTGAGAAGATGGTTGATTAATTGAATATTTCATGGATGGCTTCATTTGTGGCTATCCGTGGCAAAGAAAACCTGTAATGCAATTGTTTAAGGCTCCTGAAATACAATGCTAGAACCAACATTCATGGACTACGACACTTCTGGGTTACAGTCATCTGAACTTTGACACCGAAGACGCACCATTCTGCAGAAATAATAAAAGACACCGTTATTATTTTATTACAATTGAACCTCCCAGTTAAGACCTTCTGTATTAAGATGTGACCCAAACTATTTTCACCGATTGTTTTCCCCTTCATATCCAGACCACTGAGTGTCCGCCTCCGTAGGAAGACCTTTTGGGGCTGATTTTCAAGGTCTTGTGTGTGTGTGTGTGCGCGTGCGCGCGCGCGTGTGTGTGTGTGTGTGTGCGTGCGTGCGTGCGTGCGTGCGTGCGTGCGTGCGTGCGTGTGTGTGTGTGTGTGTGTGTGTGTGTGTGTGTGTGTGTGTGTGTGTGTGTGTGTGTGCAGTCTCTCAACATGCGTTTACCCACTGGCACCTTTGAGGCCATGTTTCATAAACTGGACAAGGATCACAGCAACAGCATTGACATGGAGTGAGTGGACCCTCCTTTAAAACCTCTCTCCCTCTCTTTGTCTTTCCTCTGACTGCCTGTTTCTCTCTCTCTCTCTCTCTCTCTCTCTCTCTCTCTCTCTCTCTCTCTCTCTCTCTCTCTCTCTCTCTCTCTCTCTCTTCTTATTCAGTTTCTCTCTGTCTTTGTCTTTCTCTCAAAGTTTCGTATTGAACATTGTCACCGAGAAGCAGCATTCTGTCGTTCTTGGGAAAGGGATGGGGTTAGAACTAGCCTAGGATTGTTTTCAAAATACTGAAGGGAGCAGACTTTAAGATTGACGAACGTGGAGTTGGTGTGTGTGTGCGTACGTGCGTGCGTGCGTGCTTACGTGCGTGCGTGCGTGTGTGTGTAAACTACAAGTTTATCGAACATTCTTAATGCACCTGGTTATTTATTGAAGAATTTCTGTTTTTTTCTTAACCTCATTTTTTTTCCACAGCGAGTTGAAGCTGGTACACAGACGCGTCATGCGACAGGCGCGCGTGCTCAAAGCACGTGCAGCCAACGCGGACGAAGACGAATTCGGGGACATCACGCGCGAGTTTCAGGACCTCGTGCGCAAAGCCGTCACTCAGCGCCGCTCTCTCCGACCATCCCGGTCCGACGACCACGACCGCTCTCTCTCCCCTTCCTCCCCTCGCCGAAGAGATTCTCTGGTTTTGTTGTCGCCGACGCCTAGTCGGCGAGCTTCCGTTAATCGTCTCTCGCCCTTGCCGATGGCTCGGAGACCTAGCGGCGGCGGTTCAGAAATGATGACGACGACGGTGATGACGTCACTTCGATCCGGATCTCCTGACGTCATGATGAAAAGCCGGGATGTTGCTTCGGGTTCGTTGAGGGCTTCGTCTGTGGAAAATGGGGATGATCGGTAATGGGTTGTCGGAGCGTGTGTGTGTGTGTGTGTGTGTGGGGGGGGGGGGGGGGTTGAATGGTGTTGTAAGTTTAGCTGCGTTCCACCAATAAGCGGGTATGTAAAGTGTGTGTGTTTTGTTTTGTTTAGTTTTTTACTTTGTTGGTGCACTTTATTTAGGGCTGCACTCTTTTATTTTAAACACAGAGCTATTTTTTAGAACAACAATAGCACATTAAACAACAGCAAACTATACCTACATGAATGACGACCCAACAATAGCACATTAAACAACAGCAAACTATACCTACATGAATGACGACCCAACAATAGCACATTAAACAACAGCAAACTATACCTACATGAATGACGACCCAACAATAGCACATTAAACAACAGCAAACTATACCTACATGAATGACGACCCAACAATAGCACATTAAACAACAGCAAACTATACCTACATGAATGACGACCCAACAATAGCACATTAAACAACAGCAAACTATACCTACATGAATGACGACCCAACAATACAGCACACTATACCTACATGAATGACGACAACAATACAGCAAACTATACCTACATGAATGACGACCCAACAATACAGCAAACTATACCTACATGAATGACGACCCAACAATACAGCAAACTATACCTACATGAATGACGACCCAACAATACAGCAAACTATACCTACATGAATGACGACCCAACAATACAGCAAACTATACCTACATGAATGACGACCCAACAATACAGCAAACTATACCTACATGAATGACGACCCAACAATGCAAAACTATACCTACATGAATGACGACCCAACAATACAGCAAACTATACCTACATGAATGACGACCCAACAATACAGCAAACTATACCTACATGAATGACGACCCAACAATACAGCAAACTATACCTACATGAATGACGACCCAACAATACAGCAAGCTATACCTACATGAATGACGACCCAACAATACAGCAAACTATGCCTACATGAATGACGACCCAACAATACAGCAAACTATACCTACATGAATGACGACCCAACAATACAGCAAACTATACCTACATGAATGACGACCCAACAATACAGCAAACTATACCTACATGAATGACGACCCAACAATACAGCAAGCTATACCTACATGAATGACGACCCAACAATACAGCAAGCTATACCTACATGAATGACGACCCAACAATACAGCAAACTATACCTACATGAATGACGACCCAACAATACAGCAAACTATACCTACATGAATGACGACCCAACAATACAGCAAACTATACCTACATGAATGACGACCCAACAATACAGCAAACTATACCTACATGAATGACGACCCAACCCAACAATACAGCAAACTATACCTACATGAATGACGACCCAACAATACAGCAAACTATACCTACATGAATGACGACCCAACAATACAGCAAACTATACCTACATGAATGACGACCCAACAATACAGCAAACTATACCTACATGAATGACGACCCAACAATAGCACATTAAACAACAGCAAACTATACCTACATGAATGACAACCCAACAATACAGCAAACTATACCTACATGAATGACGACTCAGCCATAATTTTAATTTTGCTACAATTTTTCACAACTGAAATGACATTTTTTCTTAGGTCAGTTAAATTGATTTCCTGTTATAAAAAAGACATTCTATAAGGTTTATGGTTTAAAAAAATGTTGAACAGTGCCATGCAACTTATTTAGTAAAGAAAAGTAGTTAAATAATACACTTATTATCGCAAACTTAAATAAAAATGCTCATAAGTGAAAATCTAACAGTTTACTGAATATAACTAATTTTCTTACATAATATATGCCTAACATTATTCTTGACTTGTTTATGAAAAGTAAATTATGTAAACTTGGCTTAACAAAAATAGATAAACTTAATTTCCTCCCGGGAACAGCTGCGTTGTCTAATGGTCTCAATACAGTGAACATTTTGTACTCTCCCCCCATGGCAACACAGTACTAAGTAGAGGTGGGGGGGAAAACCGGTTTGAACCGAAAAACCGGTGCTATAATTTTTCGGTTCGAAAAACCGGTTCGAGTTGCTGTGAACCGGTTTTTTAACTGCAAACTGAAAGTAAGTTTTTCTTAGAATAATGACATTCTTATCGAAGAGCAACAGTAAATATCAGCGCAGATTGGGTGTTTGTAAACCAAGAGTAGCTGTTTCTAGTTTGTGGTGGTGTATGACTTTGACTTGACTTTGTAAGGTGCAACTATGGCTGATTTATGGCAACTATAGTGATGCGAGTACTGGTTAAAAAAACCGGTTCACTAAAATCGGTTCAACTAAGAAACCCCGGTTTAAAACCGGTTCGGGTTTTTGAACCGGTTCTCAACTCTAGTACTAAGCCAGTCATAACATGAGTTTCATATCACTCACTGTGTTGCCATGGGGGAATAGTGAAACATGTTCACGTGTAGAGAGAGACCTAAAAGACCCACCAGATCACGTGTCACAATCACGGGTTTCACGGGTTTTCTCTCTTATAGCTGGTAAGAAATCTTGTTTTGACCAGGGTTGACTCCCATACAAATGCCCCCAAATTCAAAACGAAGCATCATTTTAAAGAGCAGCCTCAATTTCAAGTTGGGGGCATTTGTATGTGGGTCACAGCTACCCAGAAAAAAACAAGGGACTCAATCGTGGTGGGTCAGTGTATTTTTAAGAGATGTTAGGAACCAAATTTATTGTCGAAGTTATCTCAATGAGTATATATTGTGTCAGCGTGATCCAATTTGTGTACATTTTTTATGCTTTTGTAGAATGCAGCGATGCTTTGCCTTAACCTCCATTCATTTGAGATATCATACAATTGATATGACTTGTTGTTATTGCTGTTGTTGTTTTTTGCATTGTCTTTTTGATATTTCGTATTATATTAACAGTTATTACAATCTACCTCAAAACATATGCACGTGTTGTGTAGTGTGTTACCAGGCGCTTAAAACGTTTGTATACGTATTTATAGAATATATGTTGCAGCCTTCCGCTCATGAACTGCGATGATGTAATTTGTGTTTGATTGTTGTGTTCAAGTAAATCTATGTTTTTGTTTTGTTTTCTAGGCCCATGGAGGTCAACAAAGTTAAGAAACCCTTTATGTACATGAATGCAATTTTCTGAGTTTGCACATAATTTACGTAGCTTTGAATGGAGTCAAAAGACTTACTATTATGAAGAGTTTGATTGTAAATTTATGTTCTCTGTCTACTTTGTCCCTGTAACTGTGTTGGGGGTTTTCTTTTTCGCCTGACTGGCAATTTTATCTACAATAGATTATTTATGCTCACTGCTCTTGATGTTGTGTGATTGTGTGTGGGTGGTGGTGGTGGGGGTGGTGTTTGTGTGTTTCTCTCTCTCTCTCTCTCTCTCTCTCTCTCTCTCTCTCTCTCTCTCTCTCTCTCTCTCTCTCTCTCTCTCTCTCTCTCTCTCTCTCTCTCTCTCTCTCTCTCTCTCTCTCTCTCTCTCTCTCTCTCTCTCTCTCTCTCTCTCTGTGGTCGTGTGTGAGTGTGCGTGTGTGCGTGTGTGTGTGTGCGTTGGTGTGCGCGTGTGTGTGTGTGCGTGCGTGTGCGTGTGTGTGTGTGTGTGTGTGTGTGTGTGTGTGTGTGTGTGTGTGTGTGTGTGTGTGTGTGTGTGTGTGTGTGTGTGTGTGTGTGTGTGTGTGTGTGTGTGTGTGTGAACAATGACTGGCTAGTTACCAATTGTGACTGCTCTGAACGGTCGCAATTGATCTGAATGGTTGAAACTGATTTGAACGGTCGTTACTGATCTGAACGGTTGTAATTGATGTTAATGGCCTTTGCTGATCTGAACGGTCGTAACTGCTCTGAACAGCCATAACTTATCTGAACAGTCGCAACAACTTCGTTGCTGCTCTGAACGATCGTAACTGATCTGAACGGTTGTAACTGATCTGAAGGATCGTAACTGATCTGAAAGGTCGTAACTGCTCTGAACATCCGTTTCTGCTCTTAATGGTCTTTCTGATCTGAACGGTCGTAACTGCTCTGAACGGTCGTAACTGGATGTAAAACGCGTTATGATTGGTTGGAGTCTTCAGTGATGATTGGGTGTAAGAGGTGCTGTTCTGTAGCCAGTCAGATACGTTTATGTAAGCTGAGTGTTCCGGAACCAAATATAAATCTTGCGACATAGTAAGGACTGACGAGATATTAATATTAGCGAATAAGATCCTCTCAGGGAAGTCAAAAATGACGGAAACCTTGTGAGGACTAGTGTGTCCTACAAAGACATTGGTTTGCAGTACTATCACCGATGTGACTTCAACATCTACTGCTGCTTCTACAGCTGAGGCAACTACCACCAACAACAACAGTTACAACGACATTGGTTAGCAGCTCAACCACTGGTGTGACTTCAACAGTAAGTGTCACTTCCACAGCTGAGGCGACTACCACAGCTGGGACAACCACCACCAACAACAACAGTTACAGCGACATTGGCTAGCAGCTCTACCACTGGTGTGACTTCAACAGTAAGTGTCACTTCCACAGCTGAGGCAACTACCACAGTTACAGCGACATTGGGCAGCTCTACCACTGGTGTGACTTCAACAGTAAGTGTCACTTCCACAGCTGAGGCGACTACCACAGCTGGGACAACCACCACCACCACCAACAGTTACAGCGACATTGGCTAGCAGCTCTACCACTGGTGTGACTTCAACAGTAAGTGTCACTTCCACAGCTGAGGCAACTACCACAGCTGGGACAACCACCACCACCAACAACAGTTACAGCGACATTGGCTAGCAGCTCTACCACTGGTGTGACTTCAACAGTAAGTGTCACTGAGGCAACTACTTTACCACAGGCTAGCAGGGTGTGACAACATCTACCACTACAGTTGGGGCAACAACCACTACCAACAGTTACAACGACATTGGTTAGCAGCTCTACCACTGGTGTGACTTCAACAGTTAGTGCCACTTCCACAGCTGAGGCAACTACAACCACTACCAACAATTAAAACGACATTGGTTAGTAGTACTACTACTGGTGTGACTTCAACATCTACTACTACTTCCACAGCTCAGGCAACTACCACCAACAACAGTTACAACGACATTGGCTAGCAGCTCTAGGCTACCACTGATGTGACTTCAACATCTACTGCTACTTCCACAGCTGGAACAACTACCACTACCAATAATATCGAATATTTATATAGCGTGATACCCCATAGTGGGCTCATCGCGCTTTACAAAGGAAATACACAAATTAATCAGGTACATACTAATTACACTATAAAAAATCTTGTAAAATACACACAGATTAAAAACATGAAACAAGACTTAAACCTGTATAAAATAGCATGTCACACCAAAGAATGAATAATAAAAACTTTGAGACACAAATCTTACTCGTAAAATGAAGACAGAGAGAGAGAGAGAGAGAGAGAGAGAGAGAGAGAGAGAGAGAGAGAGAGAGAGAGAGAGAGAGAGAGAGAGAGAGAGAGGGAGAGAGAGAGAGAGAGAGAGAGGGAGGAGACAGAGAGAGAGAGAGAGAGAGGGAGAGAAAAAGATAGAGAGAGAGAGAGAGAGAGAGAGAGAGAGAGAGAGAGAGAGAGAGAGAGAGAGAGAGGGAAAGAGAGGAGAGGGAGGGAGACAGAGAGAGAGAGAGAGAGAGAGAGAGACTGGGAGACTTCAGAGAGAGAGTGAGAGAGAGAGAGAGAGAGACAGAGAGAGAGAGAGAGAGAGAGAGAGAGAGAGAGAGAGAGAGAGAGGAGAGGAGACAGAGAGAGAGAGAGAGAGAGAGAGAGAGAGAGAGAGAGAGAGAGAGGAGAGACTTCAGAGAGAGAGAGAGAGAGAGAGAGAGAGAGAGAGAGAGAGAGAGAGAGAGAGAGGAGAGAGAGAGAGAGAGAGAGAGAGAGAGAAGAGAGAGACTACCAACAAACAGAAACGTACGAACAGTTGAGAGAGACGCTCTGAAATGTAAACCCACTTATTCAATATAAATGAACTGTGCATAGCACTGCCACACAAACACAAACGTGCGCGAAAGCGTGCACAAACACAACACACACACACGCGCGCAACAACAGTTACAACGACATTGGCTAGCAGCTCAACCACTGGTGTGACTTCAACAGTAAGTGTCACTTCCACAGCTGAGGCAACTACAACCACTACCAACAGTTACAACGACATTGGTTAATAGTACTACTACTGGTGTGACTTCAACAGTTAGTGCTACTTCCACAGCTCGGGCAACAACCACTACCGGTGTTAAGTCGATTACAGGGACAATTTCAACAACTGGAATAAAGTCAGCGGCGGGACATTCGACAACAACAGTGTTATATTAGGGTAAAGTGGAAAGAAGGGAGGAAGTATGGTGTGTGTAATTGGGTGGATGGGTGCAGGTTTTTGTTTTTTGTTTTGTTTTGTCT
>CM065691.1:56963199-56975699 GCA_017654935.2 Phymorhynchus buccinoides
GATTAAAATCCACTTTGGCGGAGGGATAGGGTTTGCCTTCTACACAGCCAACATCATAACGTTGACGATTCAGCCACTGAACAAAAAATCCTTTTCAGATAACGTGACGAGAAAACAAATATAATACCGATTATTGCAGAAAGAAACTCCATTTCGGAGCCCTTAATTATTTTTATCGTCATCGTTTCTATTTTTAGAGCACGTGCCGATCTGACACTAATTTTATGCAAATGACCCAACAAGCAGACGACAAAAACATGTGTATCGGTGTGAGAGCAAAACATAATGAGATAAACAAGAGACAGAAAGAAAGCCAGGTCCAGTTTGTAAAACTTATTCAATTTTTGAGCGGTTTAATGATGTAGACAAATTTATTAGCATGCAAGAAAACAAAAGTGCTTGAGTACACGCGCAATAATTTATTTTGTCTGTGTGAATGAGCGTGCGGTTGATTGAAGCCTACCTTGTGATTGTGTGTGCACCACGATAAAGTCCGTGGTGTGGTGTGCACCGTTGGATAGAAAGAAAGCGCACTTGAAAGAGGTAGGGATCCCCAGACCCTCTTTGCGGCCATCTCCACATCGACCCAGCACCAGAACAACTTGTCCCTAAGGGCTTTCCGCCATGAGGACGTAAAACCTCCACTCAACAACAACAGAGGGAGGGGAAAAGAGAGAGTGTGTGTGTGTGTGTTAGGCCTACTTGTAAGAAATGTTCTAGGAGCTTTCTTTGACGAATGTTATGCAGAATGCTCTATTTTTTTCGCGCGCGTTCAAACAATGTGTGCTTAAGGTCTGTAACATCGTTGCTGTTATGATAGTTCTAGGCTAATACTATTTCTAGCATGTTGGTCGTACACGCTGTTACTTCGCTGATTTCCTCCCTTGGAATTTCCCTCGTAGGTCTGTGTTCGTGCGTCTGTCTGTCTGTGCAATCGCGTGCGCGCGCGTGTGTATTTTAGAAAATCTGTGTGTGCGTGACAGTGTATGGTGTGTGTGTGCGTACTTCGCGTGTGTGTTTGTGTGTGTGATGCTTTCTTTTTTAATCAATTGATGTGTGTGCGCTTAGAGCAAGGAATAAGAATACGCATTATTGTTGTTAGTAGTAGTAAGTAGTAGTATGTTTTCTCTGTGTGTGGTTCCAAGGTCACAGTGTGTTCCTGCCAAAGCTTGGACCACTTGTGTTTCTAAGAAAGTTTCTTCATGGATTTAGCTGTGTGATGGACATCTGTGGTGAGTACCCTAAGTCATAGCTGAGTGTTGTGTTGTTTTGTTGTCTCTGTCTCTCTTCCGCGCTGCTAACGTCGGGGTAGACAGTTTTAGGCATTTATTTATTCAAACACAAAAACGAACTCATGCAAAGCAAACAGCGTGCACTGAAGTATATTTCTGCCAATAATGAAATGTTTCTGACGCTATTTTTAATGAAATGTTTCTTATTATGTGAAAATATTTTGACGTTCGAGCGTCAGAAAAAAATATGCATATAATTCTATCCATGTGCATGACCACTAACACCTGACAGCACCCATTAGTTTTATTGCAGATGGTGAACCTGACCACTTAGCAAGAAAAAGGTCAGTTATGATAATGATGGGTGTTGTACTACCTGTCTATCATCTATGTTACTAACATATACGTATTTTTTGGTAAAAATCACAATATCAAAAATTCTAAAATATGACGTATATAAAAAAAAACCATTGCAAGCTAAACAGTGTTCATTTATGCACAGACCCTGACATTTTTAAGTTAATTCATCAAGTAGTTATTTTAAATATTTTTGTTAAGCACAGAACCCTATGTAAATATGTATGCAGGCCTATTTATGTTAATGTGTATGTCTTGAAGTAGCATTTATTTATTTATTTATTTGATTGTTTATTCACATGATTATTTGTCACGTTATTCTTGCCATGTCATGATAGGGGCTGTGGGCCTAAATCATTACATTTCGGAGTCTCGGAGTCTCTCTCTCTCTCTCTCTCTCTCTCTCTCTCTCTCTCTCTCTCTCTCTCTCTCTCTCTCTCTCTCTCTCTCTCTCTCTTTGTAACAAACATCAATCACATTAGAAAACAGAAGAGATAAAGGAAGCTTTTATTGAAATAAGCATAAAAACATTGACAACAATGCAAGAGTTGTATGGAAGACGTGCAAAACAGAAGGCCAGGCAGATTGCATTTGATACTTCTCATGTTTTAAACAAACGCAATGATCTTTTACCATCAGGACGCCGTTACAGAACTTTAAAACTGAAATCCAGGGCCCAGAAATCTTTTATCCCTTCCTCTATCCATTTCTTAAACCCATCATGAATCTTTTAAATTTGTTGTCTCTTACTGATCGCCAGCATGTGTGTTTAAGTAAAGTGTGAGTGTATGGGAGGGGAGGAGAGGGGGGGGGTGAAATAGAGTGTGTACCCTGAATGTGTGCAATGCTTTTCTGACTGTGGTTTTGGTCTTTGTTTAATTATATATCATGCATTTTGTTGCGTTTTAAATTGTACTTGTTTGTTAAAAACATATTTTCTATGCGTTTTTATTAACCTTGTAAATATTTTAATGCATGTGTGCTCTATACCTTTAATCTTCTTTGCGATATTATAAACGTTCAATGTATTCTATTGTAAGTTTAATGTCAATGTTTATGTTACAATCGTGGCACTTAGACTCAATTTCTTTCTTTTTTTAGAGATAATGAAAATGTTTCGATTTATAATAAATAATAAAACAATAAAATATGCGTAGGCCTAACGAGGAAGGAGGAGATTCATAAATCCAAAGTTAAAAAGAAAGATCAAAGATAAAACTGTCCTAATACCAGTTATGTCATTACAGTAGGTTAATTAAAGACCACTTGAATTGTTCAAAGTGCGGTGCGTGGTATCATTTAAAAGAGTACCAAATATATTCCTGCTTAAAAAATCGTTTTAAAACGTGTAATGCTCAGCATAAATGTATTGTAGTTATGGCATGCATAAATCTTTTATCTTTACGCCTTAAGAAAAGCCTTTAGTGGATGGCTAAACATTCGTATTTGTGAAACAAATAGTCTAAAACTCACATATAAAACATCGTTTACAGTTTTAAAGTTCCAGCTTTGAGTTAGCTTGGTAGTTGTATAATTAAAACGTTCCAAGTAAGTCAGGCCACTCTCGTTTAAGACTCTTCCTTGCTGTCATTCTCACTCTCACACTATATTATGAAGTAATAGAATCTACCACAAATGATACCGATCGGCAATTTTGAATTGAATAAGAGAGTGTATGCACACTATGCTATAGTAACTTAAGTGTCTGTTTGTTACGATTAAAGTGTGTGTGTGTGTGTGTGTGTGTGTGTGTGTGTGTGTGTTGTGTGCTTGTGCGCGTGTGTGCGTGTGCGTGTGTTTGCTCTAAAACTTTATTCCTTCCAATCTGAGCGCGGTCTTCTTCTTTCAGTACTTTTCACTTTAGCAGTCGCAGATTCTATTTTGTCAAGACGTGGATGAGAAAAAAACTGCTTGGACAGATTAGCCATTTGGGTCGGCTTTCTACCGGTTTGGGGCTCTTTCGTCTTTGTAGGTCCACTTCTGTTGGGTTTAAAGTTAAGGTAAAGTGAACTGAGGGCTCCGGGAGGGACATACCTCAGAGGTGCTTTGTATGGACCTCCTGGTAGTGGTCTGGAGACAAGCTGCTGTCTTGAGACAGCCTGTGTCTTCTGTTTGGAGTGAGAGATGCTGTCTGCTTGTGTCATGGGCTGTCCACCACTCTTTGATTCAGAAAGTGGACGCTTGGAGCTCGGTAAAGAATCCCGTGGCTTCATCCCATGACAGTAGTTTCTTTCTGACTTTGTGTCTTGCCCATTCTGTTCGCCTGCAGTCTGCAGAGAGAGTTGTGAAGATGGCGTGCTTTGTGCATCGTGTTTCATTTCAGTGTTGGTCGCATTGCAAGGTTGGTTTAACGTTTTCTTCAGCGCTGCTGGTGTTAGTGTCTTTGCACCTGAAATCCACTGTTGAGCTGATGTTGTTCGTATTGATGGTTTGTGTGGTGTTTGTGAGGTCAGACTGGAAGTGCGTTTTGCTGTGCATTTATCCAGCCTGCCCCACATCTTTACAGAATTGCCAGTTACTAGTGACGACATCATTGAATTTGTTCTAATGTTTAGACAGCTACGTGAGTTTGGGGTGTTATGGCTGCTCTTGGCTCTGCTCTTTACTTTCCGGGCACTTGGATCGTTTGATACACCATGTACTGGGTCTTGTGCTGCAGTAGTTGGCATCGCATGGTTTGTGTCTTTGGGCATTGTACTTTTGGTTTCCAAACGACCAAGATTAACAATAGAAATATGTTTGGTATTTGATACCACAGATAGTTTTCTTTCGTGATTCCTCTTAGTTAACCCTGTCTCACGAGGCTCATTGTGTCTTCTGTTTTCAACGTCTTTTGCTACTAGACATGGAAGTTGTGATGATGTAGTTGGGCCATACTTCTTTTCCTTCAACAGATCCTTGGGCTGAGAGGAACATGAGCAATCCACGCTAGAACCACACAGTTCGTCGTCTGAACTGGCACAATCTGGGTGCGTTTCCACTGAGGGCATGTACACATCCACTACTTCAGAATGTGAAGACCATGACTGCTCTTCATGTCGGTTTCTCAACAAGGGAGCTTCACCTTCGGAATGGAAACTCGTCTCTCTTCCTTCGTTAGTGATGCACTGGTGAGGCGTGTCTCCTCTGTCTTCAGCTGATGTCTGTTGCAGTTCACTACATCGTTCCACGTTCTCATCATCGTGGGACACACTGTGATCGGGTGAGGCTTGGGGCACAGAGGCCGGGTCATAGCAGGGAAAGCCGCAAGTGAGACACTGAACTGACGATGCGGAATGACAAGGAGAAGATGTCAAAGTTTCGGTGTGGGAAGGGATTGGCGGGCATGGCTGGTTCAGTTGTTCGAATTTCCTGACCAAGTGAAGGATGTGAGGGGCCATTCCATGGGTGTGCTTGTGCACACTGATGGGTCTTTTGGATATGGACAAAGTCGCTGAGTTGTGTGTAGAAGAACGTGATGACTCACTGTCTTGCGACTCCATCGTTAGAATGATCAATACTTTCTTCAAAGCCTAGTTTTGCCTTTTTTCTGTGTACACCTCCATATCTTTGAAGTTGTCTATTGGAAAAACCTGAATTTTTGCATGACACAAAGAAGGCGTTAAAAAAAAGGTTACAGACGCGCAAATTAATGCAAAAATCTGTCCTCGGCTGACTTGATGGAAAAGAGTTCACCCGCCAACCGTTTTTAAATCTTAGTCATAAAATGCGCTCGCGCACATCATGCTTTCTACTCTTTTTACAAGGTGTTCAAATTTAATAAGTTTAATTCGCCAAAGCAGACCTTGGGTGATATTTCTCATGTTTCGTATGCCTTGAGGATTATTGGCCCCTTAATGACAAGGTTTATTTTCAGAAACTATTTTTAGACTCTAAGTTTTTTTAGAATAACTCCGCAACAGTGGCAGCTGTGCTCTGGTGCCGGACACAGGATGCTGATTCATTGCACCAGTTGCTGCATCAATAGGAGGTCTCTGCGTTCACCAATGTCTGTCTGCGGGTTGCCGTGGCTGACTCGTTCCCCAAACTGGCTGGACCTGAAAATAGGAAACAACATTATTTATACTCTGTGTGCGCGCGCGTGTGTGTGTGCGCGCGCGCTTGTGTAAAGGAGATAGAGATCTCTGTGTATCTCTCTCTCTCTCTCTCTCTCTCTCTCTCTCTCTCTCTCTCTCTCTCTCTCTCTCTCTCTCTCTATCTATCTCTCTCTCTCTCTCTCTCTCTCTCTCTCTCTCTCTCTCTCTCTCTCTTCTCTCTCTCTCTCTCTCTCTCTCTCTCTCTCTCTCTCCCCCCCCCCCCCTCTCTTGTTCAAAATCGTACTGCATTAAAACAGTAAATACCTGGAATGAATAGTTGTGATCCTGCTTGAGTGGCTGTTTGTGTAGCACTAGTAACTCTATCGTTATCTAACAGCTGTTGCTATAACGTTGACGTAGAGATATGGACATGTGTGTCACAGTCATCAGCTTATCAATATCACTCTTGCCAGTGCCTATCTTTCCTATAATTTCCAGGAAGCATGCGCGCGCGCACACAATCACACATGCACACACACATGCACAACACACACACACGCGCGCACGCACACGCACGCGCACACGCGCACACACACACACACACACACACACATACACGAGAATGAAAAAAAGAAATAAAAGAAAGAAAGACAGAGCCAGAGAAAGACATATAGACAGACAGAGAGACACAATGAGAGAGATAAGTGGGGCAGGAAGTTGGTCACACCAAAACACAAATTGTTGGGGGGGGGGGGGGTCCAAATTGTAAATTATCTCGTTAATCTTATCCCAATGTCTTCAGCGATTGGTGCACAGCCGTGACGTGGCACAATGAGGGCCGACGTGGCATGGAAGGGCCGACGTGGCATGGAAGGGCTGACGTGGCATGGAAGGGCACGACGTGGCATGGAAGGGCACGTGGCATGGAAGGGCCGGGGGCATGGAAGGGCCGAAATTGCATGGAAGGGCCTCGTGGCATGGAAGGGCTTGGCATGGAAGGGCTGACGTGGCATGGAAGGGCCGACGTGGCATGGAAGGGCTGACGTGGCATGGAAGGGCTGACGTGGCATGGAAGGGCCGACGTGGCATGCCAGCAAGGCAACGCATCAGTCTGATCAGAGAGCTGGACAGCAAGATGGTCGTCGTTTCCGCATAGTGCTCTAATGTGCTTTGTCTTTTCTGTTTGTTTTTGTAGGTCTAGTAGAGGGCGTGGAAGCATAACAGGTAAAGCATTGCGTTGAATGCTTGCAGGTACTAATGACTGCCCGTCTGTTTGAAACACAACCTGCCTATTGGTTCTGTGTCTGTCCATATCTCCCTTATTCTTTACAAATATTTCTTAAAGGGACACCCTGACGGATGAGATTTAGCAAGAAAGAAGATGACCAGAAAGACAGCCTTTTCAAGGATCGGAACACTCACTTTGCTCTGTTTTCCTAGAAGTCAAAACGGCGATTCCTCCGTGGCGGAGTTGCCGGGAAGATAAGCCGTTTTGGACGGGGTGGATGGAGGAGAGTGGTTGAAGCTTTGTCTTCTTGTAGTGCAGTACAACGAAAATTGGAGCTATTTCCTTTGTTGTTAGCGAAACTCCTTTTGTTAAACTGTGCAAAGATGGTTTGTATTGTGGAACTTTCGTGATTTGGTCTAAGCGAGTCAGGCGACCATTACAAACATGCCTTCTAATTCACTGAAATAATGCGGCTTCCAGAACCTCCGCCAAGGAGGAATCGCCGATTTGACGGTTTGATTTCTAGGAAACCAGGGCAAAATGAGTGTTGCGATCTCTTTAAATGGTGTTTTCCTGGTGATCTCGGCGTGTTTCTTGCAAACACTTATCCGTCTGGGTGCCCCTTTAATAATGTGGGAGGTCAAGGTGTTTTCTTCAAATGAGTAAGTCCTGGTTTATATGACGCCAGCCATATTTCAGCCAAATATTTCCATTGAATTTACCTGGGTAGAGAACAAAATCCATCTGCAGTATTGGGGATTCTTCTGTGACATATATAATAATATAAGGTCTATCCTTACTTCCCCAAACTAAGACAATGAGGTCTTTGGATAATGTAACCCAATTTGATGCCTTTTAGTGACACAGGTGTTAAATCACTGTGGTGCTAAAATGCAACTTTGGCGGTGAAAGGGTTAAGGAGCCGACCCACTGCATGCTACTCAATCCAACTGCGATCCGATTGTCACGACGTATGTGAGGCATAATTCTCGTGAAATACTTCCGTCTAAAAATAATTATACTATTTTTCGTTCACTATACTCATGCAGACCCTAATACACGAATCACATAAAATGTCTGATACACAATTACAGATATTCCACCAGATTCGTGTAGGAGGGACTTCAAAAATAGTGAACAAAACTAGTCGGATTTCATCAGATTCATTTAGACAGTAGAATTTCACGAGAATCATGCCTCACAAAGGTCACAGTCGGATGGCATTTGTATTGAATCCTATGCAGCGGGTGGACCCCTTTCAGGGCTCCCAATCGCCCCGCTAAACAAGGGGTCCACAGCTGTTTCGGAAGGAACAGTTAGTTTGTCTATATTATCAGAAGTTTTTTCAAACCAACTTTAGTTTACCGTAAGTAACTTTTCATAAACTACAATCACGAATATGTTGTAGTATGTGACTAAATTAGTTGTATTCAGTGGATATTGCTAGATTTTCACTCATGGGCAATTTTCTTTATGTTTGCGATACTAAGTGTATTATTCAAGAACATTTTCTACTAAATATGTTGCATGATACTGCTCAACAAAAATAAGTTTTTACCATAAATCTGATAGAAGAAATATATTAAAAATACAATGAAGAACACAGCCAAAATATTTTTGCAAACAAAAGCTTTGTACAGTTTTTATCTAAGATTTCTAGATTCGGTCCTTTAACTAAATAGCTTGATTTTGTGTGGAATGGAACAGCTGTGGGTCCCAGGGACTACTTCACTTACAGTATAGTGGGTCCTAGAGGCGGGATAGAGGGTCCCAGTGGCATTGCGAATGCTAAAAAGATTTTTTTCTATTCCTGCACATTCTTTTATAGGGTCCTTTAGAATTTTAGTTCTTCATAGACCCCCAAATGGGGGTCCCTGGGAGCCCTGGCCTTTACAAACAAAGCTCAATAGAGCGCAAAGCTCTAGAGATTCCTGATTTATCGAACATCACGAATAGTACCCCTTTTAAAGCATTGCTCACTTAATTGGAATATCAGGGCTTGTTTTCAGTACTAGAAATCCCCGGTTTATCTTTCGACCGATATACAGATATAAAAAAAAGTCGTTGATAATGATTTTAACTAATCATCGTGTTTTTTTGGACAGACGAACAAATAAAAAGTCTTCACGTTTAGACAGATACTAAGATATAAACAATACATAACAATCAAGCTCGACAGACAGGCAAGTGAAATGTCTTTACAGTATAACTAAGCATGATGATTTTGGTTGACAAATAGATATGAAATACTTACTGAATATTCACTTGACACGATAATGGTGAATTGTGTTTGAGGATGCAGAAACTAGCCTAGTTATATTATTTTAGCATAATTATTCAAAGCACACTACAAGCTGATAGCGACACATTTACAGAAATGTTTAAGCTACAGGCAACGTGTTTTTCATGACCATTCCTTTAGGAATCCATTCAACCTACGTAGAAGAACAACTCAATGAGGACTGGTGTCACCATGGTGAACCCAGGTCATGACCTGGTCTTCTGTCTGATGATGATGACGATGACGACGATGATGATGATGACGGCTGCACCAGTCTTGATGGTATGCTGGTTGAGTGATGCATTTCAAGCTTTTAGTTTTCTCGGTTTCTTTCTTTGTATTAAGCAAAGGCTATTTTTTTTATATTAATGTTCTGTGCATGATTGTCCCTCGTTTATTAGACCATTGGATTATTGGAGAAAGATTAAAGATGAGTCTGTTTCCCCTTGTCCTATTTCTCTTGAAGATCTTAAAGATCACTTTCAGTCGCTTAATCAGGATATCGGAATTAATGATACAAACTTTGTTGAAGTAATTGAAAGGAACGTCAATTTAGATATCTTAAATGATCCAATTACAGAGAACGAAATTGAAGGAGTTATTAAATGCTTAAAAAATAAGAAAGCAGCTGGTGTTGATTTAGTAATTAATGAGTACATAAGGGAAAGTGTGCCTTATTTTACTAACTTTTATTGTTTGCTGTTTAATAGTGTTTTGGATTCTGGTGTTATACCAGAGGATTGTGTGACAGGGTTAATTGTGCTACTTTATAAAGGCAAAGGGGATCAAGAAGACTGCAATAACTACAGAGGGATAACACTGCTGAGTTGTATAGGAAAACTATTTACATCAATTCTCAATAGCAGGCTTACATATTTTGTTGAATTGAACGGAATCCTTTCAGAAAATCAAGCAGGTTTTAGACGCATGCACTGCACACTTGATCACACTTTTGTTCTTAAAGCATTAATTGATATATTTTCTGTAAGTAATGAAAAATTATACTGTGCTTTTATTGATTACAAAAAGGCATTTGATTCTATTTGGAGACAAGCCTTATGGCACAAACTGATGAAACAGGGTATTTCTGGGAAAATATTACATGTTGTCATCAATATGTATAATCAAATAAAATCCTGCATCTTCCTTGATGGTCTTTATTATTTGCGTTATTTTTGAATGATCTAGAACAATACCTTATTGATAATGGTTGTTCTACATTAGAATGTGATTTCAATACATCAGAAATAAAACTTAAACACTATTAAATTACTAGTGCTGTTATATGCTGATGATACAATTTTGTTAGCAAATTCTAGACATGCTTTGCAAAAGGAACTGAATGTTTTACATATGTATTGCCCAAAATGGCAACTTGAAATCAATCCAGTTAAAACTAAAGTAGTTGTTTTTCATGGACAAAGCAGTGCGCGTGAAAAAGTTTTCTTTGGGAATAAAAAGATAGAGATTCTCAATTCAATAAAATATTTAGGTATTGAGTTTAGTAGAACAGGCTCTTTTTTGTGTGCGGTGAACGGTCGTGAACGTTCAAAAAAAAATCGGATCGGAAACGTCTAGAACGTTCGGGAACGTACGGATTCCACGTGGCCGGTTTGGGCGCTTCCATTTTGTTTCTATCACATGGCAGTCACGTGAGCGCTTCAGCCTCGCTTTCGCTATAGATTACACTTCCGTCCTGTTGCTTGCAATGGCTTCTAGGCCGATTGGTTTGAAAGATATGAATTTTTGAAAATTAGTGACCGACTTCGGCATTTTCGCGATATTTCCAATATGGATGACGAACAGTTATGGCGTCCATTGACTGAGGAAAGCGATGAATAGTCCTATTTTTGTGAAAGATGGGACTTATGAGATCGCGAAGTGATGAGTAAGGAGTGTATTCTGACCTATTTCGGCAGCGAGCTTGTGTTTGTTCGATCGATGCGAATTTTTGAAGTCGTGTTACTGACATCGGCATTTTCCCGACTTTTACATCATGGATGATAAGTCGTTATTGCATCCACTGAGTGATGACAGCGATGAAAATTCCCTTTTTTGTGAAAGATAGGAATTATAAGATCGTGAAGTGAAAGGGTAAGTGAATGGTTTTGATCTACATTTCCATTTCAGTCGTCTTAGGCTTCAACAGTCTGCAAAAGTAGGCAGTGAATGACTAGTGAATGCAGTTTGCGAATACACTTTGGCATTTTGATTTTTGTTGTGGAACCATGCATCCCCATAACATCTTGGAATTCCTTTTGCAACTCAGACAGACATCTCGGCAACACATTCAAAACAAAACAAAACAAAAAATCTGGTAAGGTATATTTTATTTTATTATTTTTCTGACGCTACCCCGCCTTTTGTACGGAGTGACGTCCCTTGGGTTAGGATTTCAGAGGTGATTGAGAGCACAGAGCGTCAGGCACAAGAGGGTTAAAGCAATGTTTGCCTTACTACAAACTGCTAGGAAACAGAAATTGCCAATTCATATTTGCATAGATTTGTTTAATTCAATGGTTATACCTGTCTTGTTATATGGTTGTGAAATTTGGAGATATGAAAATGTTGATATGTTAGAAAAGTTACAGTTACGTTTCTTAAAATATTTGTTTGTCAGTAGTGTGTAGCGGGGGCCTTTTAGGTAGGTGGTGGCTTGACCTTCAGCTTGCCGTAAGCTAGTCAGTAGTGTATAGCGGGGGCCATTTGTAGCAGTAAGAGCTGCAGAATAAATGGTTTTCTACAAACAGAGATAGACAGAGACAGAGACAAACTAGAGCGCTAAGACGCTAAATCACCAACCGCGCGGCAGCGTTATTCGGCTCCAGTGACCTTGACCTTTGACCCATAACCTTCATTATCGAACTTGGCCTCGATCTTCCTACTACCTACCCGCATGCAAAATTTGAGCACCCTAAGTCCATCTGTTCAAACGCTAGAGAAAGGATACATACAAACATACAAACACCACCTCAGACACGAGTGAAAACATTACCAATCCGCTCTCTACGATCACGGTTGGTAACGAGAGAGATGAACCAGCAAAAACCAAAGACAGATCAGAGGATCCCTGGTCTGTTTCAGGGGGCTATGCCTTCACAGGCCTGCAGGACGTGACTAGGGCCAGTGAGCAGAACGCAGACAGAATGGGGTTCAGGACTCAGCTGACTAACGTGGGACACATGGAGACATCGAACCGCTATTACCGCTTCATAGCTCGACAGTCCGGGGTCTACTGGGTGACCATATGGTAACTGTCTGTCTGTCTGTCAGGACTGGGTATAAAAGAAGTATGTATGCTTATCGCATTACCCTGTATAAATAAAATTTTGTTTGTTCGTTCTGTTTGCAACCCTAACCTAATAATCCTAGACCCTAACCTTAAA
>CM065691.1:56980699-57003199 GCA_017654935.2 Phymorhynchus buccinoides
CTTAGAAATAAACTAATCAGTTTGATCATGTTTAAAGTGTGACATGTATGTTTCTGTGCGTGTTTATGCTTGGTTTATATGCAACCACAATATCTCACCCGTTCAAATTTCTACCCACTTCATTTGATAAAACTTTGACGTTATTCATTGTATAATAGTACTTCCCATCATACGAAAATAAATCAACACATTGAAGATCTTTAAATAATCCTTTCCAATTCGCACAGGGCTTCAACCGCATTCTCTACCTTGTTTTCTTAAATGTGGAAATAAACAAAAGGTGTGACTCTCTTTGTTGGAATATACTGTAAAAGTTAGAGAGCCCAGTCTTTCTTCTTCTTTTTATTTGATCCCTGCCATGGCGCAGTGTATGGATGACTCGTGCCTCCATACGGGGAGCTGGACGACCCCGCTCCCTCCACTAGTCTCTCCCATGGGGTTACCCACCCACCCCCACCCCTCACACACACACCTTCTGGAAGTTCTATGCTAGTAACTACCTCTACTCTATCACTCTCTTTGACTCTGCCTTTTCTCTATGCTTTCTATCTTCTACTATCATCTGATTTATTGGCCCATTATCATGCCCAAAAAAATCTGCCAGATAATTGTCTCCTTCGAAATCGGAATGTGTCGGCTGAATGCAGCGGGTAGACCAGTGAAAACTGAAAATCGGATACACACGTTCCTTACTCGTTGTAGCAATATGGCCTGATAATGAAGAAATTATATCCTTATCCCTTGCCCATTGAAGTACAAAACCAATTCATGACAAATTCCACACCCTGAACACAGCCTTCGCACACTGACAAACATTATCACATCAGAAACCCTTGATAGACGACGCAACCACAGTGGACAAGCTGGATAGCAACATCAAAGAGAGCATGACATTCTTTCAAAAATCATTTCATTTCCACAAACACGCATCGTTCCAAAAACAACACATTCTCGAAACGCACTGCATTTCATTCATTCGCACAGATGGGTTTGGGTTGGGATTATTTTCGGGGGGGGGGGGCAAACACACGCAATCATCAACATAATCAAACACAGAGTCTAGGGACTAAAATGTTAGGAAGAGAAACGGAGTCACTTGATGAAAGAACGTACATGTATAACCACAGTGTCACGTTTGTGTATGTGCTAGTTGCTTTGCTGTGGAAACAATTCTGTCGATCTTTCTGAGTTGAGTTTGAAAGGGTTGGGTTCGAAGATGCACTTTCCCTCCAAGTTAACAGTGCAACTCGTGCAAGATGGGCAAAGAAGAGGGAAGGAGAAAGATTAAAAAAACAGTCTCCACTACACTCTCCCCCTTTCTCACCACAGTGTTTTGTGGGCTGATTGGTGTGTTGTGACATTTTTGTGTGTGGGTGAGGTGATTGTGTGTTTGTGTATGGGGTGTCGTGATGCTGATCTGGATCTGGAGGTATACGTCGCAGACGCCACTTCTGACGATAGACGCGACGGAACTAGGAGGGCGCATTCTTTATTAGAATTAAAAGAAAAATATAGAAAGGAGAAAAACCTACTGTTTACCCTGGGTTAATACCATTAAACCCCCCAGTTCAGCCGGAAGGGCCCAGGCCCCACTTCCAGAAGCAAGCCAACAACAAAAAAGAAGCCTAGTGGTCAGTGGACGCAGGCTCAGATGGTGATCTGGTCAGCGGTGATGTAAATGCGCTGACGGAGCCTGAGGTGATAGTAGCCTCACTCAGTTCATGAGGCCGTGGATTGAAAAATGTGTTTTTGTGATTGGAGTGGTGATGTTTGTGTGCTCAATAGATTCCTTTCCTCGTCTGCTATCCGGAAGCATGACTGTGCATTGCATGATCAACTAATGGAAGATGAGCGAGTCAGGTAAGAACAGCTTTCATTATGGTAAGGGCCCCAAATGTCCGGACGCAAAATACATTTGTCCAAAGCTTGACAAGAAATAACGCGACACACATTTCAAAGACTACACTAAATAGAGAATACAATTTTCTATAATCATGCTAATGTTGGTCTTATAATCTCCAAAAAAGAAAACGTTATTCGACTCTCTTTTTTTAAGACCGACATTAGGGGTCCAAAGTCCGGACAGTGACACCTACCCCTGGACAGCTTACAATTACAGCAAATCAACGACTAGTTGATATCAACCAGAAGCACTAACAAATGAAGAAGACATTAAATCACCGCACTGTCAAATTACAGCAAATCAACGACTAGTTGATATCAACCAGAAGCACTAACAAATGAAGAAGACATTAAATCACCGCACTGTTAAATTGCTTTTTAGAAAAGCATTCTTATTCTTTCCAAACAAAAGACTCAAAACAGAACCAAAATTACGTAAATTTCATTTGCATCATTTAGTGTTAGAAGCTTGTATTTGGAAAATTAACAGTTTTCGCTAGAAGCCTTTGAAAGCCATGTGTTTTACTCATTAACTCATTATATCGCTGCATTATTAGAAGGCATAATTTTGGCCACAGTAGCCTACTTCGCCGTTTAAAACAAATCCTGTCCGGACATAGGAGTCGTCCGATATTGGGGTCCCTTCCCTTATTTTAGGACTGACAAATGCATGAATAACATGCACGTTTTTGTTGACTAAAAGCATGGTGTGGCTGGTATGTTAGAGGAAGAAACCCGCAAGCACTTAAGGCAGACAATCTGCATGCACTGAAATGGCAAATGTGTAGTCATGTGATCCCTCTTGGTTTTCAGTAAATCGTTCTTTTTCCATTTAATGACAACAACTTTAATCTAATCCTTTTCGTTTTCTGACCAAACCAATTGTTATTTTTGTGAATTCTTTTCAACACGAAAAATGGGAGGGGGTAGCGTAGCTGCACATTTGCCATTGATGTTGATTTGATTTGACATGTCAAGGAGCCGAGCAGACCAGCACTGACAGTGATTTAGGGGAAACGGCGCTCCGTGTACCAGGTAAGGTTTCTTCTGGCTATTTTTGTTTTAGCGGCATGTCAGTACAATGTCCGGTAAAAATGCAGATCAACACCCCATTCACAGTCCTTGTTCATTGAGTTCTTTCCGTCTTGCCTTTATCTTCTACTATTATTGAATGCTGCTTTTTAATTGTATCAATGGATGACAATTAACGTTAAATATAGAAAACGATAGAGGTTGAAGTGCTCAATCTGCAGTAAGAAAGGCAGGACTGAACCGGAAAGAACCGAGAAATGGAGGAGAGGTGTTGGTCTGCATGTTTGCCCGATGTCTGTATCACGTGTCTCAACAACAGTAAATGACAGGCGTGGACATTACCAAGTGGAATATAATAATATGCTATTGTGCACGCGTGTTCGTTAGTGTGCTCACAGAGAGAGAGTGTTTGTCTTGTTTTTTGCACGCTATGCCTACAACTAATAACCCATTCATGTTTAGTATCATTAGAATGGTCAAAGCAAGTAGAATTCACATCCGTTGTTAGCTCCCTACCTGATGCGTCATCAAACGAACTGCCGATCAATCTACACAAGAACCCATTTTCAACGCAATACACGACAGGCACTGCCACGTCGCACGACTTCGCGATACGATTCGATCACGTGATCTCGAAGCGCGAATCACATTTGTTCTTGGAGACCACGTGATCGATCGTATCGTATCGTACAGTCGTACGATTTTAGTGGATGTGTGGCTGGCTCTTAAGTAGACGAAAGGGAGGGGAATTATTCTACTATGTCAGGGAATGCTAGTAGAAGCACGCAAAGCAGGCAACAAAGGCAGAAAATCAGAGAAAACATCATAGGCCTACAATTAAAACAGCACCCAATCTCACAATTCCACTCCCTCTATATATTTTGTTATCTCCATTTAACGCAAGGGGTATAATAATAGGCTAACGGGTCAGTCACGTTGCATACGATTTGACCCCGATACGATACGATTGTGACGATGTCTGAGTCATGATTCACGTGAAATACTTCCCTCTAAAAGAACTATTATTCTCGTTTCATTATTCTCTTGTAGATCCCAATACTCGAATCAAATCAAATGTCCGATACAAAAATAATAAAACATTCTTATCAGATTCTTGTACAGGAGACTACAAATATAGTGAACATAACTAGTAGAATTTATCAGATTCATGTGGACAGAAGAATTTCACGTGAATCATGCCTCACAAATGTCAAAATCGGATCGCACTGAATCGAATCGTATGCGGTGTAGCTGGCCTTTAACGCGTTAAACCTTAGAGATCTACTTTAGTTGTGGGGTTTTTTTGGTCCCCGAGCCGAAGATTCGGGTACTATTGTTTTTGTCTGGTCCGTCCGTTCGTCCGTCCGGCTATTCGTCCGTTTTTCTAAAAAAAAAAACTTCAGTCTATCATCATCTAATTTGGTATACTAGTTTGCCAAGATGCAAGCTATCCACTGATGTTTTTAGTTTTACATTACCCGCTGTGCCCTAGGCCATTTGTGTCACAGGCCCGCTATGTCCCACTTCTTTCCGGCCGTCCATCCGTCCGTGCGTGCGTCCTGTTTTCTTTTTGCGGAGCATGATTTGTCATTCATGTTTCCTTAGTTTTGTTTCCATTTTTCATGCATGCAAATGTGTTTATTTGATTGTATTGTGCTTGTACGAGACCACGCTGTAATTTCACTTAACGTGATAATAAAGTATTTTTGACTTTGACTTTGACACACACACACACACTACACACACACACACACACACACACACACACACACACACACACACACACACACACACACACACACACACACACACACACACACACACACACACACACACACACACACACACACACACACACACACACACACACACACACACCTCTGGTCTTGTCTAATACAATTTTCAGTGAAAACACGTTAATTTAGGGAACAACAATTATCTCACGAAAACAGCGCGCATGCGCGCGTGTGTGTGTAGTGTGTGCATTTGGTATTTAGTATATTCTAGTCACTGAGACTTATTTCTGTGAAATTCGAGCTGCTCTCCACCGGAGACCGCGTCGCCGCAAGCGCAGCGCTTACCCTTTTTTCTTGGGGGGGTGGGGGGGGTAGGGTGAGAAGGGGGGGGGGGCAGACTTGGGAAACCTAGCTATCAATTTGGTCATACCCGGCAGCGGGATTTCTACCTGCTCTTACCGACTTTCAACTGGCGTGGGATTTTTATGTGCGTAAAACACGGGTCAGACCGTCTTCAGGTTCGACGTTCAGTTCGATTTTCCTGTCGAACTAAGAAAGAAAGGGCGAGGTCAGACCCGGGATTCGTGTGTGTCTGTGTGTGTGTGTGTGTGTGTGTGTGTGTGTGTGTGTGTGTGTGTGTGTGTGTGTGTGTGTGCGTGCGTGTGTGTGTGTGTGTGTGTGTGTGTGCACTATCAGCCTTTTGTATTCCTTTTGTGGCATTACATTCTGGCTTTTAATCCCAGCAGAATGATTTGCGTTCTGGCAAATAACGCTATACCGCCCCCCCCCCCCCCCCCCCCCCCCACCCCCCCCCACCACCCCCACCCCCACCCACCCATTCCTGTGTCATGCAAGTACGGGAACACATGTATTAGGGCGTGTATGCACATACCTGCGCGCACACACACACACAGACTCACAGTGGGTGTTGTTTGTTTCTCTCTCTCGCGCGCACGTACACACACACGTATAGATATGCACACACGCGCGCACGCGCGCACACACACACACACGCACGCACGCACGCACGCACGCGCACACATTCACACACGCGGGCGGGTGGGAGCGTACGCGCGCACATACACACTCTCTCTATACACACACGCATACACACACGCGGGCGCGCATACACACATACACACACCACACCAGAGAGAGAGACAGACAGAGACGGACAGAGGTATTGTTCGTTTGGTACTAGATATGACTTCATTCAGTCTCCTACCGTAACTGCTACAACTGACTTGAAGAACAAGAGTTCAAAATGAGTCCAATCTTCCACGCTAAAAGCACCCACTTGAAACAAACCTAAATTATGTCAATCATTATCAGAAATTCTAACTTCTGATGCGTTTCATGCACACAGATGATAAAAAGCCTAATTATATACAATTTCTTCTAATCGACTTTGTTGTTGTCTTTAGTCGACAACGCCCTGTGCATTTTATGGGGAAAGGTCGAGGTTTAGGAGGTCGAGAAAATAGGTTATATTTCAAAGTGTAGGAGGGATTGGTCATTTTTTTTGGGGGGTGCATTGTTATTTGCAAAGGGTCAAAAGTTAAAATAAAAATATGGAAGCCTGCAAATGTGTGTGTGTGTGTGTGTTGTCTGTGTGCATGTGTGTGTCCCCCCCCCCCCCCCCCCCCCCCCCCCTCATATCCCATCCCACCTCCCCCTTCTTTCCCCTTCCCCCCTATCCCTTTGAGGCTGACCATCTGGGCAGCCACCTCTTTTTGACTTGGCTATTAGTGGAAACGCCCTTGTTTACAGTATCAGAATCTTCACAAAGTGGAAGTGGGGTACTTCATGAAAGAAAAATAAGTGTGTGTGTGTCAGAGAGAATGTGTGTGTGTGTGTGTGCGCGCGCGTGAGTGTGTGTGTGTGTATGCGCGTGACTGCATGTTTGTGTGAGTGTGTGTGTGCGTGTGCGTGTGTGTGTGCGTGTGTGTACGTGCGTGTGTGTGTGTGCGTGTGTGTACGTGACCAGGTCTAACACCTCAGAGCACGGTGGGTTGAGGCAGTACTGTAAGTCGTGTCCTGGAGTCGGGGGTCCTGGCCCACACGGATGATCGCATAGTCCGTTCCTCACAAAGTGAGGTGAGGGATAAACAGCCAAAGCTGACTTTGACACACATGATCCAGCTATTGGCACAGCCAAAGCTGTCTGACACACATGACATACAGCTAATGGCACTACCAAAGCTGACTATGACACTGCATACAGCTAATGGCATGCTGTATGTGGGTGTTGTTTGTTTCTCTCTATATGCACACACGCGCGCACGCGCACACACACACACACGCACGCACGCACGCACGCGCACACATTCACACACGCGGGCGGGTGGGAGCGTACGCGCGCACATACCCGGGATGACACTGCATACAGCTAATGGCACTACCAAAGTTGACTGACACTGCATACATCTAATGGCACTACCAAAGCTGACTGACACTGCATACATCTAATGGCACTACCAAAGTTGACTGACACTGCATACATCTAATGGCACTACCAAAGCTGACTATGACACTGCATACATCTAATGGCACTACCAAAGCTGACTATGACACTGCATACATCTAATGGCACTACCAAAGCTGACTGACACTGCATACAGCTAATGGCACTACCAAAGCTGACTGACACTGCATACATCTAATGGCACTACCAAAGCTGACTGACACTGCATACAGCTAATGGCACTACCAAAGCTGACTGACACTGCATACATCTAATGGCACTACCAAAGCTGACTATGACACTGCATACATATAATGGCACTACCAAAGCTGACTATGACACTGCATACATCTAATGGCACTACCAAAACTGACTGACACTGCATACAGCTAATGGCACTACCGAAGCTGACTATGACACTGCATACTGCTAGTGGCACTACCAAAGCTACATACAGCTAATGACACTACCAAAGCAGTTAATGGCACTACCAAAGCTGACTATGACACATGACATACAGCTAATAGCATTACCAAAGCAGTTAATGGCACTGTCAAAGCTGACTATGACACACAAGACACAGCTAATGGCACTACCAAAGCAGCCAATGGCACTGTCATAGCTGAATAGGACACATGACATACAGCTAATGACACTACCAAAGCAGCCAATGGCACTGCCAAAGCTGAGTATGACACATGACATACAGCTAATGGCAATACCAAAGCAGCTAATGGCACTGTCAAAGCTCTCAAACTTTGAGTCAAAGTAAACAAAATGCAGTGCATACAGATAATGGCACAGTCAGAGCAGTTAATGGCACTGCCAAGTCCAGAAAGATCACTTTGTTTTAGACAAATATACACAACCCGACTAGAACTTAAACCACATAGAGATTGAAAGGCATAGACCCCCCACCACCCCTTGAAGATCTTGACTTGGGACTAGTCTTGTAGCCTATTATTCAGCGTTGCCACATTGTACAAGATGAAGGAAAATAGTTATGTTTGCACGCAGACTTTATAACCGCCATCTCATTCAGCACAAATATGTTGCCCCTGCCTTCTGGAAGTTCTGTGCTGGCAACTTCCCTGCTTCTCTATCGTTCTCTTTGACTCTGCCTTTTCCTTTGCTCGCTGTCATTAACTATTGCGTTGCTCGTATGCACTGCATCTTTGCGTCCCCTCATCCACGCTTTTGAATCTTTTCTTTTTTGAGCTCCTCCGAAATCGGAATGTGGTGACTGAGATCAACAAGGATATCCGGAAACCGACGACCGGGCGCATGCGTATTTCACGCAATATGGCCATAACCTGGGAACACCGAGGATGAAGAAGATTGATTGATTGATTGACTGATTGACTGATTGATTGGTTGGACCTTTTAATTGATTAAGATTTAGGCACATTTAAGGAGCAAAGAAAAGAAAACGTAACAAGGAAAAAAAGTAATAAAAGAAAACTAATATATAATAATAATAATAATATTTAATAACAATTTATGCAAAAAGAAGGAACTGTTAACCGATATAAGATCATAAGAATGTACGATTATGATCATCTTATATCTGTTATTATCAATAATATAAGATCATAATCATCATAATAATAACATGATGATGATAGTGGTGGTGGTTGTGATGATGACGATGATAGAGGTTGTGATGATGATGATGATGATGATGGTTGGCCTACAGAAGGGCTTTGGAAAGTCTCAGTGAAGGCTGCTATGAGGCAGGGACGATCCCACACTGTATCCACTGTGCAGATAGCGACCCACACTGCCTTTCCATTGTGATATGCTGTTGGTAGCAACGTCATTTTCCCCCCATTGTCAAATCCATGTGTGTATGCCACGTAACTCGGTGTATTCTGGGCTTCCAGCAGAACATATTTCGCGCTTACAAATAGTGCAGAGCAGTGCTGCTAGGCTTGTTCTTGGCAAAAGAAAGCGTGAACACATGACGCCTCTTTTGGCTGAGCTCCATTGGCTTCCTGTGAAATTCAGCTGGCAGTTCAAAATGGCTACTTTCGCTTTCCATCATTTTGACAAGACTCTTCCTCGGTACCTCTCTTCTTCTCTCTGCACCTACCAAAGCTCTCGTACTCTCCCTTCATCCTCACAGAAACTTCTTAAAAGTCCCTAAGCGCTCCTTAAAATCTTGTTCTGGTGAGAGGGCGTTTAGTTTTTTTGCACCAACCGTCTGGAATTCTCTCCCTGACCATATCCGCAACCAGTCCCCTCTTCCTTCATTCAAGTCCCAACTGAAAACCCACTTCTTCAGGAAAGCTTTCTCTCTGTAGAGTCTATGAACCTTCCCCAAGTCTTGTCTTCGAGCTCTATGATGTTGAGTATAAAGATGTTGAGTATTTAGATCGTTAAATCTTTTGGGTGAGAAGACAGGCACCTGGGTCCCAGTATGCTAGCGCAATGTAGTCACGTTAAAATACCCAGAGGCAACAAAGCAATTTTCATGCTGGTCACCCACCACAACAGTTCCGTTACACATAAAAAATAGCATATTGCCAACAACAACAAATATATTAAAAAAAAGGATGGCGTTGCATTAAAGGCGACGCGCTCTCAAGATTATTCCCTGTGACAATATTAATTATAGGTAGTGCGATCCGTGATAAATTCAAGATTATAATCATCCGAAACTTGGAACAGTCGTTCGAACGTTTAGGAAAACACGAAATTTCCACCGAATGTCGTCATCTTTTCCCACCCGTAACATTGTCACTCCACTGGTTCACAGTCATACAAAGAATCAAGCCAACATTGTCACTCCACTGGTTCACAGTCATACAAAGAATCAAGCCAACATTGTCACTCCACTGGTTCACAGTCATACAAAGAATCAAGCCAACATTGTCACTCCACTGGTTCACAGTCATACAAAGAATCAAGCCAACAAAGCCAAAGGGTTTAAAAATTAAAAAAACGACAGTTTTTAACAGAAGTAGGCCTACTACATGCACTTCGCGCACGTTAAGAACCCAGTAGCAATGAAAATTTGGGTCAAAATTTACCCCCCCCCCCCCCCCTCCCACCACAAAATAACGCATGCAAAATCTAAATAAACATGGAGCAGCGCTAGCTGCGACGCGCTCTCCAGGTGGGAGCAAGCCAGCTGCGACGCGCTCTCCAGGTGGGAGCAAGCCCGAATTTCACAGTGACGAGTCTCTGTGACTATAAAAGTACCACAAATACCAATACTACAAGAACTGTCCATAAAGGTCTCTGACCGATTGGACGCTAATCTCACCTTCTCTAATACTACAAGGCCTCCTACTGGCTTTACTACACCTAAATCATCATTATTTTGATGCAAATTATGAACTCTGACGGATGATTTATTTTTGCAAGAAACACGTCGAGATCAACAGGATAACACCCTTTACAGAGATCGCAACACTCACTTTGCTCTGGTTTCCTAGAAATCAAACGATCAAATCGGCGATTCCTTCTTGGCGGAGGTGCTGGAAGTCAAATTTTTTCTGTGAAAGAGAATGCATGTGCCTTCTTTTTTTCTAATGGTCGCCCGAGTCGCTTAAACCATATCACGAAATGTCCACAATACAAGCCTTTTTATTTAGTTTACCAAAAGGAGTTTTGCTCACAGCAAAGGAAACAGCTCCAACTTGTTTCTACTGCACTACAAAGAAGAAAAAGCTTCAACCACTCGAGTGGCCTCCACCCACCCCGTCCAAAATGTCTCTCTCTAGCAACTCCGCCAAGGAGGAATCGCCGTTTTGACGGTTTGATTTCTAGGCAACCAGAGCAAAGAGAGTGTTCCGATCTTTGAAAAGGCTGCTTTTCTGGTGATCTCGACGTGTTTCTTGCAAAAACTCATCCGTCAGGGTGCCCCTTCGAGCACATAATACTGTTGCGCTCTTCTCAGATAGATTACATCCGCCAATAGGAATTTTTCGGAAATAATTAAGGTGAGTAATTTGATGGTGTGTGGGAGTGATCTTGCCTAATTCAAACAGGGGAAGTCACTCTACCATCAGCTCTCGTAACCTATCGACTCGTGTGTTTGAGCAGACATACAGCACTTAGAACACCGTGCGTCATTCTAACAAATTATGGCATTTATATTTTTACGTCACATTTTGCAAGTTTTATCAGATTGTGACCATTGGCCACCCTTAATTTTTCTACAAAAATGTTTGCAAGTCGCTGACTCGCATCCTGCGGTTTCAAGCTTCGACGCCATTGTTGCATTGTCGCTATGGTATTTGACCGAGTAATGGAGGTAAGCAACTCTAATTTTCACGAAGTGCTCTCCCCTTGTTTTTTTCCGAAAATCGTCTATTCGATTCGAAATAGGATTTTACGCCCTCTGCGGTCTTTCGACCATGTGGGGTATTTTTAAATACAAAGATGGTGGGAACAATACTGGAGGCAATGCCCGGAGGCAGTGCAACACCAGTAAAGTCCCGATTTTTTTACAATACAGATATGTATAGCAGTAACCACGCCTCGGTTAAACCTCATCGGCTATGGTACCGCCGTAAGTATCGTCTATTCGAACGAACGAAATGTTGTGCTTTACGTCCTCTGGACCTGGGAAGGCACATATAGGACATTTGTATTGAGTTAGTATGGAATTGTATCGTCTATTCTCATTCACAGCTCTTTTTATAGGACCCTGTCCGCACCACAGCCACAGACAAATAATAGAGATACGGCGTTTGCTCTGTGGTGAAGATTGTAGACGTTAGAAACATTGATGAGAGTCACGCCAAGGCGCGCATATGACACGCCTAACAACCGCGCGCACACACAAACACCGCGCGCGCGCGCTTGCACGCACACGCAAGATAGATAGAGGGGGAGAGAGATAGAGAAAGAAAGAGAAAGACAGAGAGAGACACAGATAAACAGAGGCGGAGAGAAAGACAGACACAGAGAGAGAAAGAGTCAAAAAGAGACAGAGAGAGATGGGGAGAAAGAAAGAGAGACGAGCACACGCGTGCACGCACGCGCACACACGCACACACACGAGAGAGAGAGAGAGAGAGAGAGAGAGAGAGAGAGAGAGAGAGAGAGAGAGAGAGAGAGAGAGAGCGCGCGCACTTAAATGTACCCAAAAAATACATTCACATAACTATACGCTTACTCTGTTGAACTGTGTATTGAGTGAAACTAGAAAACATTGACAGAGAAATACAATATGCGTGCACACACGCACACGCATACACACAAGTGTAAACGCACATTAAAGTATTCAACAGTGTGCGTTGATCCATCAAACATGGTACTCACAAGAACACGCAAACTAAAATAAAATGGGAACTTTTCTTTGCACGCACACATACGCAAGCACATACTAAAGCGCACGCATGCAGGCAAACACGCGCGCGCACACACGCACACACACGCACATATACACACACACATACACATGTTCAATTTTTCAAGAACAAAGTTTGGGGCAATTAAGAACCTTTGGAAAAATCGAAAGACACTCAGAACGAAAATGGTGGGTGACGAACGCTGCAATTATTTTACTATCGGATTTTGGTCGACGTTAATGAGGCAATATTCTCTCTCTCTCTCTCTCTCTCTCTCTCTCTCTCTCTCTCTCTCTCTCTCTCTCACACACACACACACACACACACACACACGTGCGCGCGTGCTCACGAGCACACGCACACAAACACGTACGTACGCACGCATACACACACACGCACGGACACACGCGCGCGAGCGCGAGTGCGCGCAGACACACACGCACATGCACAAAGATAGAGAGCTATACACACATATACACATACACGCGCGCGCGCGCGCACACACACACACACACACACACACACAGATTGAGAGTACACAGGCGCACGTGTGCAGCACGCACACACACACTTACACACATACAGAGGGAGAAAGAGAGAGGGAGAAATAGCGAGAGAGCTGCACACACACACACATACACACACACACACACACACACACACACACACACACCCACACACACACACACACCCAGCCCATCAATAAAACTACAAACGCTGTATGACAGCTATTTCCAAACCACAACCCTCACACACACACTGCATTCCATAAAGCATCGGGTCGCCTTTTATTTCATTTGCTTCTGCACGTGGTAAGAGTGAGTCAGTTGTGTAGAAAAAAAGGGTTTCAATATAGCACTGGAGGCAACAACTATTCTAGTGGGCTGGGTTGTAGAGTATTAATAGCGGTAAAGCTTTGTCCAGGGAACATCCCCACCCTTTCGTGTAAGAGGACTTTAGGACACTTGGCTTTGAAGAGGGTCACTCCAAGAGAACGCCACGACTGTCCGAATCACGACTCTCAGAATCTTTTATCTTTGTCGGCTCCGTATCAGTGACGTCATAATGACCAAACTATCACGTCTGTCAGAACGATAGCCTCACGGCTATCCGAATGCACTGAATCGTTTGCAATGTGTGTATGTATGTATGGGCCTACGTGCGTTTGTTTAAATGTGTGCGTTTACGTGTGTGTCCGTATGTGTGTACACTGAGTTCTGCGTACTTGAGAGAGAGGGAGACAGACAGAGAGAGAATTGAATTCAATTAAATTGAATTGAAAGAAATTTATTTATAGAGGGTAATAGAATAAGCAATAAGATGCTTTTTTACATCCAGCCCTCTGGAAAAAAAGGTTACAAATATAAAAGTAGAAATGGAAAAGGAAAATGAGCACAGACAAAGCAATATGTGTACACATTTTTTAAGACATACAACATAATTACCCCATCCCAATCAGGTTTTACACCAGGTGATTCTACAGTGAACCAGCTCTTAGCTACATACAATCACCTCTGTTCTTCATTTGATTGTAGTTTAGCAACACAAACTATTTATTTTGACATATCTAAAGCGTTTGATCGCGTCTGGCACAAAGGACTTCTGTACAAGCTGGAGGCTGCGGGTATTAGAGGGAAGTTACTTTAAAATTTTCGCGATTATCTTCACAACCGACAACAATCTGTAGTCATTAAAGGTGAAAAGTCTGAATCAAAAAAAATTCCGGCGGGTGTTCCCCAGGGTTCTGTCCTAGGCCCCCTGTTATTTTTAGTGTATATTAATGACATCATCACTGACATTGAATCAATCATCAAACTGTTTGCTGATGACACCAGTTTATCTCTTGCTCTTAATGACCCAATTGTCAGAGTAGAACTCCTCAATTCAGATCTTCGTAAAATTGCACAATGGGCCAAACTATGGAAAATCAAATTCAATGAAAAGAAAACAAAACTGCTCAACACTACTCGTGAACACAATCAACTCACACCTCTAACTTTTGGACAGCAGACTTTAGAACCATCAACATCTCACAAACATTTGGGAGTAGTTTTTCAGGATAACTGTAGATGGGATGAGCATATTCGAACTTTAGCTAATAAAGTAAACATGTTGATTGCTTGTCTCAGAAACTACAAATATAGACTAAGCCGTAAAGCTCTAGAAACTATGTATAAATCTTTTGTTCTACCAAATTTTGACTATGCAGATATTTTATGGGACAACTGTACAGACACACAAGCAAATTCACTAGAAACTTTACATTTGGAAGCGCTCCGTACCATTACAGGAGGAGTAAGGGGAACTAGTCATGCAAAACTGTATAAAGAATCAGGCTTTTGCTCACTAAAAGAAAGACGAAGAAGACACAAATTAATTCAGTTTCACAAAATAGTCAATGGCAAATGCCCTCAATATTTACAAGATCTTCTCCCTTCCTTAGTATCCGAGGAAAACCCCTACCATAGACGCCGACCATTAGATAGAAGAGTACCACGATCCAAAACCGAACTACATAAAAATTCCTTTCTCCCTAGCACTACAAACTTATGGAATAATCTTCCAGATACTATTAAAACACTCGATTCTATTAGTCAGTTCAAACGTTATTTATCTCTTACAGATGTCACAGTCCCCCCTTACTATTATGTAGGATCCAGACAGAATCAAGTTAACCATTGTAGACTACGTTTAGGAATGAGCAATATTAACGGTGACTTGTACAACAGACACTTATTAAATAACCCCAAATGTGCATGTGGCCACAATACAGAAGATGCTGAACATTACCTGATGCAGTGTAGACATTATGCTGCTGAAAGAATAAACACGATCTCAACACTTAACCCATGCATCACTAACACCTACACCCTACTCTTTGGCGATCAAAGTTTATCAGTGTCAGAAAACGAACAAATATTCAAAACCGTGCAGCAGTTTATAGAGCTAAGTAAAAGGCTATAAAATTCAAACCCCTGCTTCCTTTCCAGCTCTTGCATCCTTACCAGTTCATGTTCTCACCTAATATTTTAACTCAGTTAGTTTTGGTGTATCTCTGTTTTCATCTTGGCGTCATTTCATGTAATCCTAATGTCATCATCGTGTCCTATTTCGTTTTATTGCGACGTGGGGTTGGAGTTCTGGTCTGGAGAGTGGTGTGAGGTGGAACTCTCTCTCTCTCTCTCTCTCTCTCTCTCTCTCTCTCTCTCTCTCTCTCTCTCTCTCTCTCTCTCTCTCTCTCTCTCTCTCTCTCTCTCTCTCTCTCTCTCTCTCTCCCCCTCTCTCTCTTATCATTTTTTTTGTCGATTTTGCTTCTGTTGTCTATTGCTATGTCCATTGTTCGTTTGGTTTGTTGTGACTTTCTTTTCAAAAATGTATTGCTTGTATTTCCTGGTAAAATTCCGCCAATGTTTATACTGTGTAATTCGTTTAGAACTGAGCACGCCATAAGCTCTGCTTGTTGTTGCTTCAGTTATGTCATAGTTGTTGTTCATGTTGATTTGGAAAATAAAACATTTAAACCAGACAAAGCAATATAAGAATGCAAAATACAACCCTATATAGTAGCACAACAATAACAAAATCAAGCCTAATGTTATTAACTATACTCATTTTGAACGTGCATAAGTTAAGAGTAGGCCTAAGCACATACACACGGAGAAAACCCCCAAAATAATCCTACTTTTCATACTCATCTTTAACATGCACAAATTTAGAAGTGCACAAACACATGACAAAACCAATCCTATTCATACTTTACATACTCATCTTAAAAATGTACTTATTTGAACGGACAATCATGCACGTAATAAAATCAAACCTAGCTCTACTTTACCTACTCATCTTAACATGCACAAATGTAAATATGTGTACACATAACAAAATCAAACATATTCCTATATTACATTATTCATACTTAACATGCGCAAATTAAGAAGTAAACACACACACGTGACAAAAGCAAACCTATTCATGTTTTTATAATGTGTATGCACATATTAAAAACTATCACATACAATGACGAAAATAAGCCTAAACCTACTTTACATACTCGTCTTTAACATGCACAATTTAAATTAAAACAAATACACATGACAAAATCCAGCCTAAAACCACTGTAAATACTCATATTTAGCATGCACAAATCAAAGCATAAACACATACACACGACAAAAAAACACCAAATCCTATTCTACATACTCATCTTTAACGTGCACACATTTAGGAAGAAACACATATGTGACAAAATCAAACCTAATCCTATCTCAGGGAGAGAGAGAGAGAGAGAGAGAGAGAGAGAGAGAGAGAGAGAGAGAGAGAGAGAGAGAGAGAGAGAGAGAGAGAGAGAGAGAGAGAGAGAGAGAGAGAGAGAGAGAGAGAGAGAGAGAGAGAGAGAGAGAGAGAGATTGAATTTGAATGAAGTTTACGTATAGAGGGTAATAGAATAAGCAAATAGCACATGCTTTTTATTTTTAAAAAAATTAAACATCCAGCACTCGTAAAGAATTTAAAATTAAAAAAAGGACAAACAAACCAATATAAAGAGCATGCAAAAGTCATACTATAGTATATCAAACCTAATCTTATATGCACATACATGTTGCAGCGGACGAACATTTTTCAAGTAAAGATGATACAGTTAGCAAACATAATATAGTAAAAGTCATACACACAAGCATTCCCTACGTATTCATTTAATAGTGCATACATTTATAATTTATACTGTAAAAATGGAGTTTGCATTTAGTCGGACACAATTTCGCTTTAGTGGTGAGTAATTTCAACAGATTCAAGTATTGTGAACGTCATGTACAGTAACAGGGTGATGGAGGGGGGTGGAGGGAGGGACAACAGAGAGAGAGAGAGAGAGAGAGAGAGAGAGAGAGAGAGAGAGAGAGAGAGAGAGAGAGAGAGAGAGAGAGAGAGAGAGAGAGAGAGAGAGAGAATCAGTATCAAAGTAGTTTATTCATTAAGCGGGTCTTCATTAGCTTGTTGAAAGTTGAGAGAGAGAGAGAGAGAGAGAGAGAGAGAGAGAGAGAGAGAGAGAGAGAGAGAGAGAGAGAGAGAGAGAGAGACTCGTACGGCTATACACTAACGACTACTGGCTAATGGCTTTTTTTTAATCAGAAAAAGGCCAGATCATTCCCACAGTTGTCTGATCTGAAGAACTCTTTCATGATACCTATAGTTACTCAAGTATCCAATTACAATTCGATTGGATTCGCGTACGTTAAAGAGCCCAGTGACAACTAAGGAGAACTTATCAATTAGTCAGAATTTCTACTCACCCCTCTCTCAGTGTTTAGTTCAGCCATACATAAAAAGCAGCACATGATGCACATAAAAACAGACTGGCAGTATGTTAGCGGTGAGTGTGAAAGCAACCCGAATTTTACCATTATCATTTTCTGTGTGACTATCAAAGTAACCTATTACAATGTGCCCTTGTTCACGTATATATGTGCAAATAAGTATACTTGTAAGCATAAGACTCGCCAACACGCACGCACACAAATACACACAATATTCAACCCATCAGAAATTCTCAACAACAGTATCTGTCCTTACAGTTATACATGTATTAAAACAATTTAGAAGATATACCAATTTACATAATTATAAGTAGCTTGTGTGTGTTCAAAGCTTCAAACCGTCGTGATCGTGAGGGCGTAGTGCTAGGCATAAGATCAAGATCAAGATCAAGATTCTTTAATCAGCCAATGCATCGTAATACAAAGGAAATCGTTTTGGTTTTGCACAAGACACAATCCAACAACAACGAAACCATGCACATCGAATGGACAACCAATATAAGAGAGAAGAAAAAGAAGAAGAAGAAAAAGATTACATTATCGTGTATCAGTCTCTTTCTCTCAGATTATTTCTTTCTCAGACGCACACATACACATACACCAACACACACACATACACGTGCATACACATTTATACCAACACATGTCCCACCTCCTCACACACGCACTCACACACACTCACACAAGACCGCGAGCATGCAGGCACACCGATTAACACAAGTCTAAGCAAAATAGGATACAAAAATACCCCTAGGGGGGTGAGCCTACTGAGTATTGATGGCTCTGACAGCAGAGGGGTAAAAGCTGTTCTTTAGGCGGTTAGATTTGCACTTAAAAGAGCAGAACCTTTTACCAGAAGGGAGTGATTGAAACAGATGGTTGGCTGGGTGTGTGCAATCAGATATGATGGATTTAGCTTTGCATCTTATGCGCACACTATAGATGTTATCTAGGGATGACAGTTTGTGACCTATGATTTTTTAGGATGTCTTGACGACTTGATGGAGTTTCCTTTTATCTTTAACTGAAGCTGATCCATACCAGACAGATATTGAAAAACTGAGTATGCTTTCGATGACAGATCGATAGAACTGTGTCAAGACTGCTGTACTTATCCTAAATTTCTTGAGCTGTCTTAGAAAATATAGTCTCTGCTGTGCATTTTTGCAGGATGATGTGATGTTGACTTCCCAGCTTAATGTATTTGAAATGTGCACACCTAGGAATTTAAATGATTCTACTTGCTCAACTACCTGACCTTTAACAGATAACGCTGGGAGATGAGTTTTCTTTTTTCTGAAATCAACTATCATTTCTTTAGTTTTGGAAACATTGAGCTCAAGATTGTTAGTGGCACACCAGTCAACCATCTTTTCAACTTCATCCCTGTACCCTGCCTCATCGCCATTAGTAACGAGCCCCTCCATAGTAGTGTCATCAGAAAACTTAATAACTGCAACAGATGGGTTTACAGAGCGAAAGTCATTGGTAAACAATGTAAATAGCAAGGGAGATAATACACATCCTTGGGGGGCACCAGTGTTTAAAATGACCTTTTCCGATACATGACTGCCAACTCTGACAACTTGGGGTCTGTTGGTGAGGAAATCTGCAATCCATTTACACAACCCAATATTCACACCCATACTAATGAGCTTCTGAATAAGCTGAGATGGAACAATAGTATTAAATGCAGAACTGAAGTCAATGAAAAGAATGCGGGCATAGGTATTAGCTTTCTCTAAATGTTGGATAACAAAATGAAAACCAAGAGACACAGCATCCTCCACAGATCTATTTGCCCGATATGCAAACTGTAAGGGGTCCATTAGAGAGACAGTCACAGATTTCAAATAGCAGAGAATAAAGCGTTCACAAACTTTCATAACAACGGATGTCAAAGCAACGGGTCTGTAATCATTAAGTGTGACAGTTTTGGTTTTTTTTGGTACTGGAACAATAATTGTACATAGATGAGTTTTATGTTAATGTTGTTTTTCAACTCTTCTTTAATTTATTAATGTACTTGTGTACTGTGTATATGCCAAATCTAGATGAACACGCATACATTGAATATTCATCCAACGATGTTTTATCTCTCTCTTCGTTTTCTTGGAACAGAACAAAATCAGCGATCACAAACTATCCAAGACGTAAGTATACACCATACAAAAATGAGCAACAACAGCAGCAGCAGCAACACAAACAACAGCACTGCTGAACTGAACAGCACAAGTCCTACCAATCTCACAGACTATCAACTGGACAACGCAGTCTATCTCTCCGAAACCCGAGCCGCCATCATCATATGGAAAGTATGGCCGCCATGTTTGCTTCTGCTCGGAGGCTTCGGAAACGTCGCCACCATCTTTGTCATGCGGCGAATCAAGGGGAGTAACGCTTCCCAACACCTGATCCTGAGTTGTCTCGCTTTGGCGGACTTGGCGCTGCTGTATATCGGGGCGCTTCGCGTGTGGGTGATGTTCTTGGTGTACATCGATGTTCGGAAAGTTCATACTGCCCTGTGTAAAGTTCACACTTGGCTAGTCTATTCCTTGGGTACCGTGTCTGCCTGGTTGCTGACTTGCGTCACGATGCAGCGAACGTTGGCGGTGATCTGGCCTCACAAAATGAGAGCGCTGTGTACCGTGCAGCGAACCCGGGTTTCTGTTGGAATTGTAATCCTTGGCGCCTGCTGCTTGCATTTCCATTTCCTGATAGGCATGGAGGTTGTGAACTATTACGGTGTGGACATTTGTACGTCGAATTCTGACGGTTATGAGAAATTCGTTGGCAGGGTGTTCCCCTGGGTGGACATGCTCATGGCTTCTCTCCTTCCCTCGAGTTTCCTCATAGTATGCGACATCATATTATCCAGCACTTTGTTCAAAGCGGCATCAAACTCTTCCATCACCATTTCTAACAATAATCACAGTCGTAAGAAAACGGCTTCCAGAACGACGGTCATGGTCCTGGCGTTGTCCTTGACCTTTCTGGCGTTGACGCTCCCAGTGTGCGTGTACCTCATCTGGGTTCGTTATGTCACCACCAGCGATTACATCACGGTGGAGTTTTACCTGAAAAGTGAACTGATCTCCACAGTGACCTTAAACCTTTTCTACACCAACAGCGCAATTAATTTCCTTCTTTATTGCTTCACTGGAACTAAATTCAAGAAGGAGTTTCTCGGATGGTGCGGATGCTGCCACGGCAGCCACAATGCGGCAGCTTCAACGTCAGCCTGTAGCCAGACGGTTGCCTCCACATTCAGCAAAACCAGCAAGCAGTATGACGCTACTTCACTATCCACCGTTACGTAATTTTGAGGAACAGAAAGAGTGCAGTTTCAGAACCAGAAGTGTCGTCATTCTGCAGATTTGTTTCGCTGATTTGACAAGAGTAGTCTTCTGGTTCCAAATACTTCACCATCGAAATATAAAATATTTGAAAACGGGTCTGTGTTGTTGCAAAATATGTTGGTTGATCCAAGCTGTCCTTCTATAATCTATAGAGAGATAAGCACATTTATTGAAAAATAGAAGAAAAAACGAGTTCACAGGGAAAAGTTTTAGCTGGATTTCCTAGATTTACTGATACTTGCCAATTACTTATCATTTTGATTTACATGCAAAATGTCTTGATTTATGGATAAAAATTACATTCTGTGCATAATATCTTATCACTTTCCATTAATAATGTTTTAACAGTCCTTGTCATACTCTACGTTTAGCTCTGTTTTATTACAAATTCTTTGTCTTAGAAAAACAAACCATCATTAGGGGAAGACGGGGTAAAAAGCGCATGGGCGGGTAAGAAGCCCACCCCAATTATCTCATGAAATAAATAAACTTTCAGTCAAATTTGCCAATAAGACGAATGCTAGACATTAACGCTCGTCTCATGGGCAAAATGAGACTGAAATTTGCTTCATTTCATGAGATAATTGGGGTGGGCTTCTTACCCGCCCATGCGCTTTTTACCCCGTCTTCCCCTATACCAATGCTTGCACTTCTCATTTAATTACATTAACTAATTTATGCTTTACGTCCTCCCGGCCGAAGCCATATGGGACATGTCAGATTTGAACTAAATCGCAGAGTTTGCGGTATGATTAAAATGTTGTATGTAATGTCATACTAATGCACCCCCTATAGCTCTGTTCCGGATTCTCCTCTCCATTCCATTGCATGACATGATTTTGATTGTATTATTTAAACACTGAAGCGCTGTTGCTGGTTTTGGAGGTTCAAGATCTTTTTCAAGCGATTCAAAAGGGGCAGAGTTTTTCCCCTTTGGTTGCTTGAACACTGCTCTGGAAGAGCTTTCCACGTGTGTGTGTGTGTGTGTGTGTGTGTGTGTGTGTGTGTGTGCGTGCGCGTGCGTGCGTGCGTGCGTGCGTGCGTGCGTGCGTGCGTGCGTGCGTGTGTGTGTGTGTGTGTGTGTGTGTGTGTGTGTGCGTGCGTGCGTGCGTGCGTGCGTGCGTGCGTGCATTGTGTGTGTGTACGTGCATGTGTGTGCGCGCGTCCGACCGGCACAACTTCCAAACAGCAGGGGAGGCGATTGCTACTCTGAAGGGCAAAGCTAAAATGTCTTTATTGTTAAGAAACACACACACACACACACACACACACACACACTTTTGCCCGGGGGGTCATCCACACTTTCACGGCTAAGACAACCCTATGGGATAGCTTTCTCCTAGTTGTACGTCAACCATACAAGACGTAAAATAATGCACATGGAGTCCTTCC
>CM065691.1:57005699-57017829 GCA_017654935.2 Phymorhynchus buccinoides
ATTGTACATTCAGGGTCAAAAGATAGAAGAAGTAACCTCGCATAACGTCCTAGGTGTTATTGTCGATAACGATTTATTATGGTCTGAACGTATATATAATCTTGGCAAACGCGTTTCAAAAAGGATATACCAACTTGCAAAAATCAAAAATAAATTAAATCTGAACTCTCGAAAAACATTCTTTCATCATAAATTACGCATCAACTCTTTGGGATAACAGCAGTGAAAAAAACCGCAAACGCGCCATAAAATTAATTCTTTTAAAGTCAAACTCCCTCACAAACAGTGATTACAATTCTTTAAATATTCTACCACTAAAGGACCGACTGTTATTCAACAAGTGTTCATGCATGTACGGCGTTGTAAATGGAGTAGCTCCTAAAAAAGATCACTCAACGTTTCATTATCAACGAATGTAGAAATACACACAAACTTTCTTTTCCGAGACCCCGTAATAGGTTTTTTTTAATCTAGTTTTGTATAAAACGGCAGTACGGCGGCTTCATCTTCCATTTCATTATCTTACGATCGACACCACAGCTTGGCGGGTCAGCTGGAAGAGAGAGAGAGAGAGCACCACTACTTCGTTTGCTGCTGCTGCTTTTCCAGCTGTTTCTTCTTCAGCGCTACTTTGAAGCAAGATTGCTGAGACCCAACTACCTTTTCTTGATCCAGTACGGCGGACCACTGACAGGATGTGGACAACTACTATTCTTTGAGCCCTCCTGCCAGCTCCGCCGTGCGACACCACAGTGTTACCCACCTGCTCTGGGAGCAGAGACACTTTTTCGTCCTCCTGTTCCAGAGGCAGAGGCACCTCGACGCCTTTTCAGCACCGGGTCTTCCTCTTCCTCCACCTCCAGTTTCTTCATAACGTGAGCATAAATAGGGTGTTAGGGTTTTGTTTTTTTCCTTTTTTTTAGCAGTTCGATGTTTTATTCGTCTGCTTAGCTGGTAGGGCTGTAGGATATATCACAAAAGTGGTATCCCTGGGAGAACTGCGCTGGCCACCCGAGCCCTTGCATAGTGGAACTCCCAGGGTTAGGGCCTAGGTCTACTAGATAGCTTAGTTTTTCCTGGTTTTCAATTTTTTCATCTTTCCTCAACTATCATTTTTTTGACTTCATGTAAGTCATATCTATCTATCAGTTCCCCCCACTCGTAGGCCTTTTCTGGCCGGTGGGTACGGACATTCATAGACTAGTTCTGTTTAGGATAGCTTCTTTCACTTCTTAGGGTTCTCGCCAGCCTCCTAATCTGTTGGGGGAGTTTGTGTGCGAGCAAACAAACTAGCTCAGAATAAGTCTCTTCTAAAATTATAGGTTTAAGTCTTTCTCTTTCCCACTTTGATTACATTTAAAGATTTCAAGTAAAGTTTTTTGTTAGTTTTCGACCCGGTTCTGTTAAAAGTATGTAGGTGAAACTAAAAAGACAGGATCCATACTAATCAAACACGTAAAATAAGAATCTTGTAAACTTAAGTGCTTAAACAGCACAAAGTAATATGTAGTTAATGAATAAAGACAATATTTTTTGCATAAATTAAAATTCGGTGGTAAGTTCTGCCATAGGAACATAAAAAGAAAAAAATATAAATTTGATAAAGTTGTAAACCAGAACCTTGAACGAAAAAAGTCCTTTATAGAGGCTGCCACGACCTTCATTGTGACACTCGTCAATCGGATTGCTCCACCCTGATTGGTCCCTGCCACAGACGTTGAGTCCTGATTGGTTCATTTCGTAAACATTGTGGCACCCATCTTGCCTCATCTTACGATCGACAGGCGAGCTACAAACATCATATCATCATCATCTGCGGACCGACACACCTACGCTGCTGGTGTACTTGAGAGAAAGAAAGGGAGCAACGACCAACTACTACTACCTTCATCTTCGATTGAACGACTGCGCTTCCGGCCTACGGTTGCTGCCTCTGCCTTGCTGAGATCTCATCTGAACATCTCTACATTTCGGGAGCGGGCACAGCGGATGAGCTGCCGCCGAAGTGGAGTGTGGATTCTGTCCCACTCCATGTTCCTCCCTCAAGTCTGCTAACTGCCACAACTCAACTCTGCTCTTCGCCAACCGTTCATCCTTCAGGGACTTTCATTCCGTGAGCATAAATAGGGCACTAGGTTTTTGTTTTTTTAATTTATTTTGATAGTTCGATGTTTTATTCGACTATCCAGCTAGGGTTGTAGGACATACTACAAAAGTAGTATTCTTAGGGCCTAGGACCTCTAGCTAGCTAGTTTTCTCTGGTTTTTCATTTTTCCTTCCTCCACTATCTTTTTTTTTTTTTCCGACTCTCGTCGTTCCACACTCTGTCATCCCCCCACTCGTAGGCCTTTTGTGCCGGTGGGTACGGACTACATAGAATAGGTTCTTGATAGGTAGCTTTTCTCACTCTGATAGGGTTCTCGCCAGCCTCCTAATTTGTTGGAGGAGTTTGTGTGCGAGCAAACTAAAACTAGATTATGTAGGCCTTTAAACAATAGGAATCGTCCTCTTTGCTACGTCTTTCTCTCTATTAGAAAACCTAACTTTACACCTTCCTTCTTTAAATCTACTTAAATTCATATCCTAAAAACTACTAGGTATAATTTGGTAGGATTAAACCGCTAGGCCTTTCTCTTACATAAAATATAAATTTCCCCCGTTACCTAACTCGTTGCTAGGCTGCTTTATCAGACTAACGATTAAAAAGGTTCATTTTCTTCCCGTAATTTAGTCCTCATTTAGGGCCGGAAAGTCTGACCTCTTTCAGACTTCGCGTCACTCCTACTCGAGTTAAGTGTTCATTGGGGGTCGGCTCATTCAACCTCCCCTTTTTTCCGCCATCTTTGATTCTTTCTTCCGTCTCTTAACTAGGTTTTACTTACAAAATAGGATTTTAACCGTGCAAAGGTCTTTGGCCTCCGGTTTATTCTATTAGTTTTAAGATTCTTAGGACTTGTGACTACCGTTTTTTTGGGATTACATAAAGTAAAGATAGCTCCCTTTCTTACAGTATTCTTAAAAACATAATACTAAAAGAAGTTATAAATAAATTAACCTCTAAAAAACAATAAAATAACTGATAAGCTCTTGACATAACGGAAAATTTGACAATGAGTAAACAGACCACCCCAAAGTGGGGTTCTAAATCAGATAGTACAGAAAATGAAGAATGGATCTCAGAATCATCATGTGATGAAGATTCAAATAGTGAAGGGGTGTTTTTTACACTACCCTCAGAATCCGAACGGAACACTCCTAGAAAAAGAAGTAGAGGTCAACGAACCCCCTCAGACCCATCTTCTCCTCTTAACGAAGGAGAAAACAAAAAGCCTAAAAACTCTATGGAAGGCAAAAGCCCATTGAGCTCGACTCCCAGACAAATTCCTTTGGATCAAGCAAAGGCTAAATCACCAAACAAAAACACAGTAGATGCTGAAATGCACTCTCTAGATAACACTCTTCGTGAAGAAATAACTCTAGAAGACAGCGTCACAAATCAAAACACAGAAGAAAAACTACAACAAACAAAGTCTAATGACAGAACCTCCCCAAAGTCAGTTCCAATGTGGAAAAAACAATCAAGAAAAACAAACCAAGAACAACCACCACCATTGTTCCTCAAATTTCCAGTTATCATGGAAGATCTAGGGACCGGCTCCTGTACATACGGGGGCTTGGGCCCTGCCACAAATGTCAAAGTTTGGAGACAGACACTAGGGCCGATCATCTCACAACGATCATTAGGCAATCACAAATGGCTAATAGGCTGCTCCTCAGCCAAACAACAGGATCAACTACTAAAGAAAACAACTCTGGTTGGCATAAACATCAAGTGCACTAAACCAATAGCTACAACAGAGGGAGTCATAAAAGGCATTGACACAATGGTAGACCCACAAGAACTACTTCCCTATGTAGATAAGGCTCACAAAATCAGTCGTCTCAATAACAAAGACGGCACTCCATCCAAAGCCATCAAAATAACTTTCCACTCAACTACTCTGCCAAAATTTGTCACAATAGACACTGAAGACTTCATGGTGCACCCATATGTGGCACCAGTTCGCAGATGCCATAAGTGCTCACGTTTCGGACACCTGGCAAGTCAGTGCCACGCTAAAAAAAATTACATGTCCAAGATGTTCACAAACAGACCACCTAGCTAAAGACTGCACAAGTGAAACATTCAAATGTATCAATTGTGGGGGAGCCCACTCTGCCGCCTACCAGGGCTGCCCCCAGTTTCAAATCCGCCTCAAAGCTAACAGAATCCGTGGAGAAACATATATCACCTATGCTGAAGCTATTCGAAGAGCTAAAATAGAACAAGAAAAACAACAAGCTGAGAAAAAACAACCTCTCCTATCCCCCCCCATCGTTCTTGATACATTTTGGAGACAAGACTCCCATCCTAAAGTAACTGAAAACCCAAAAACCTATGCCTCAGCCCTCAAACGAAATAACCAAAGACCCATAGAAAACAAAAACAACCCAAGTCAAATCTCTAGAAAAGAACAAACAAACTCAGAGGAGACTGTCATCATCCCCTCAAATTCAATCCAAAAAGAAACCATTCGTGACGTTAAACAATCACTCCTAAAAGCCCAATCTGTCTTCCAGAAAAAAGAACAAGATAAGAAATTTGAAAAAAGTGTAGCGGAAGAAGTTGCAAGACAACTAAATGGAATCCAAACACAAATTCAAAAACAAATCCAGGACTTATCAGATAACTTGACAAAACATATGGAACGAATGACAATGACAACAAATAAACTAAATGATACAGGATCACTAATTCAAAGCTCTAAATCCACTCAGAGTAGCCCCAGCTCAAAGGCTCAGTCCTTAGACGAAAAACAGCTGACAAATTTCCTGATAGGCTTTGAAAAAGCTAGAGAAACAGCTAAACCCCAACTCATTATTGAAAGTCTGACACTACTGTTCCCACTAGTAGGGCAAAAGACTCCAATTCCAATCAATAGAGGCGGAACACTATGGAACATGGCAGAAAAGATGTGTGGCATTTCGAGCAACCCAGCTAGGAAATCGAAGTCACTGTCGGGTGTTCCCCCTCCGGCTGGAGGGGGATCACTCCATTCTTAAACAAACTTTTAACCATATTTTAACCTCATATTTGTATATAACTCTCTCCACAAGACAATACAATGAAAGGACTTAACCTATTACAATGGAATGCACGTTCACTTAAGAAAAATCTAGATTATCTCATTGATTTTCTAGCCACTTCTACTTTTCAATACCACGTAATATTGATTCAATCTTCCAACGTTAAAAATCGTGATATCCCCAAAATAGAAGGATTTTACTTTCCCCCAGAGACTAGTAATCACGATGGGAAAATTCAAACACTTACTTATGTTAACCAAACTATTAAATATACTAAAATTTCATCCCCTGTTCCAAATATTCCCCATATTCAATATAGTAACTCGATTCAAATTAAACTACATCAAAAACAAACAAACATAGTTAATATGTATCTCCCTAAGGGCTACACATCAGACATCTCTAATGCTAACAAAGATTGGCTTTCTTCTCTAAACCATAAAGAATCTTGGATAATTGTAGGCGACTTCAACACTCATCACCCAACATGGGACCCTACTCAAATTAGAAACAGTACAGAAGGAAACATCTTATATAACGAAATACTAAACTCTAGACTCTCAATACTAAATGATGGCAGCACAACTCGCCTACTAACTCATATCAAAGAAAGATCCACAGCAATAGACTTAACTCTAGTAAGCCCCGAAATGCTTAATAACTATAGTTGGACGGTGAATACGGACCCTTTGGGTTCCGATCACTGCCCCATCACAGTAAAAATAAATCAAAGACCAGACACAATAGAAGCTAATAAACAACCTAAATTCAACTATGACAAAGCTAACTGGACCATGTTCCAAACCACTTTATTAAATACAGACACTGAAAAACTACAAAATAATGACATAGAAATTTATTATAATAACATACATACTGCTATATACAAAGCTAGCGAAATAGCCATCCCAATTATATTCCCATCAAACTCAAAAGGAGATACACATAATAAGCCATGGTGGAACGATGACTGCAGAGAATACGTGAAACGTAAAAATAAAGCCTGCATTCAGTGCTACAAATGCCCATCAGAACCTAATTTATTACAGAAACAACAATCTGAAAAAGAATGTGATCACACAATTCAAAAAGCTAAAAGAGACTATTTTACTAGTGAAACAGAACAAATAAACTTTAAAGACACCAGCAAAGTGTGGAAAAAGATCAAACAAATCAATAATGATTATCAACGTCCGGAAACCCCATTAACATTAAATGGACATACAACAAAAAACAATAAAGAAAAAGCAGATATGCTAGGCCACGTTTTTGCTCGGGTAGGTCAAACCCAACACCTCCCCAAGGCAGAACAAAAACGTAGAAAAGAAAAAGCTACTGCCCCTAATAAATCAATGGACAATACTGATTTCATAAATGCACCTATCACAATTTCTGAATTAATAAACGCCCTAAACTCTATCCGTAATGTTAACAAAGCCACAGGACCAGACTTAATCTCATATAGAATTCTGAGACAACTACCTAAATCTTTCCTACAAGCACTTCATCAGTTTTACTCCAAATGCTGGGAAGAGGGTATTATCCCTAAAGCCTGGAAACAGGCACAAATAGTCCCAATTCTTAAACCCAGTAAATCACCCAAAGATCCCAAAAGTTATAGGCCTATATCTTTAACCCCCCATATAGGTAAACTTTTTGAAAAAATCACCAACAATCGACTACAATACTTCTTGGAGAAGAACGATATCATTCCTAGATTCCAAGCTGGATTTCGTAAAAATCGTAGCTGTGCAGAACAAACTGCAAAATTAAGTTCTCACGTACGTAAAGCCTTGATTAAAAAACAAAAACTATTTGCTACATTCTTTGACATCAAAGGTGCCTACGACACAGTATGGCACGACAAATTATTATGTAAAATAGACAAAATAGGCATTCATGGCAATATGTACAATTTTATCAAAGAATTTTTAACAGATAGGGTTATTCAAGTAAAAGTGGGACAAGCCACTTCTGCTACCCACCTTTTAAATATGGGCGTGCCTCAAGGCAGCATAATCGCGCCAGCCCTGTTCAACATTATGGTTCATGATATAGATAAACTTCCATTCAAAGATTGCGATCAATCAATGTATGCAGATGACGTCGCAATCTGGACTAAAGTTAATAACAGAGAAAAGAAAACAAACTATAAAGAATCTCTTAAAAAACATCAAAGAAACACTGACCTTGTTACATTTTACATGTTTATAAACGGCTTTTACTTGGCCCCCAACAAATGTGTATTTGTAGTGTTCTCAAGAACAAGAAATACTAAACTATCGGTTTTTATATATGACGATGAACTCAAACAATCAAGAACTGTAAAATTTTTAGGAGTTATTTTTAATGAAAACTTATCCTGGAACGAACACATACAACATTTAGCAAAAAAATCCTATTTTGCTCTACATATCATTAAAAAACTAACTACTCAGAAATGGGCGCAGGACCCTAAACTGCTTACTTATTTGGTACAAGCATTAGTAAGGAGCAGACTACTGTATGGATGTGAATCATTTTATACAGCCACAAAAATACAACTAAACATACTCGAAAAGATTGAAACTAGTGCCCTAAAAACAGCTCTGGACATACCAAAATCGGCAGTAAATAACTTGGTCTATCGGGATATTGACTGGATTCCACTCCGTCATATCATAAAACTAAGATGTGCAAACCTATTAACTAGAATTACTGCATCTAATATTTACTCTAAGAATGAATTTAACAAACTGTTTGGTACCTCTGAATGGGGTATGCAATGGGAGTCTTTAAAAAACAAAGCCCCAAGAACTTATGATAGAACTAAACACATTGATGAATTCACTAAATCCTTATTCCAAAAAGCTGAAGTATCAATAAACCAGGTTAACATTAACCCCAAATGGAAAGTCCCACAATGGGAACTAGAAGAACCAAACTATGATAAGGACCTACATGGCATCCACTGTAAGGCCAAGGCCCCTCATCTGTTAACCTTAAAAGCCAAAGAAAAGATACATGGCTTACAACAACACTTGTTGGTGTACACAGATGGATCTAAACTATCCAACGACCAAATAGGCTGTGCTTTTTATATTCCATCATTAAAAATAACTAAAAGCTTTCAACTTAATAAGGAAATTTCCATTTTTAGCGCTGAACTCTGGGCTATTTTACAAGCCTGTATATTTTTAAATGAGTTACCAAGATCACTAATTAGCGCTTACATACTAACTGATTCCCTGTCCTCAATTCAAGCCATCCAGAATAAAACTAATAATCGCCAATCTATAATACAAGAAATTCTACACATAATCCATCAAATAAAACTGAAAGGTACTGACGTTACTTTATCATGGATTCCTTCCCATAGTGATATTTCAGGAAATGACAGAGCCGACTGGGCGGCCAAAAAAGCGGCTAACGGTCAGCTAGGTCTTAAACAAGATATTGGACTATCCATCTCCGAAATTAAAAACGTACTTAAAAGAACAATTAAACAAGTATGGATTTTAGAACTCCATAAGTATGCCCAAAAACACTCCTGGGATAACGAGGTAGTTAAAGGGGGCTTGTTTTTACAAGTCCCACACTATCTATCAGCTTTAATTTTTCGACTCCGAACCCAATCTTACCTTTGTAAATATATCACTATTTTTTGTACCTGTGGAGAAAATCTCTCACTAAAACACCTAATTAACTGTGATAAACATCAAAATCAGTTCGGTACCATCAAGAGTATTCTCGAGTCGGACAATATCCCATTTAACGAAAATACCATAATAAATAAAGGACCTAGAGATTGGTCCACCCTCATCTTATTTGTAAAAACCCTACATCAATCCGAGTTAGGACATTTCTTTTAAAACTTTTATCTCTGTTTTTATAAATAAGTATTTTAAAATGTAAATTTAGGACCGACTCAGGTCCTCCTCTTTTAAAACAATGTATATAGGGATCCTGATACGGAACCATGTTATGTAGGTATCCAAAATCGGATCATTTTATTAATAAAAAGACTATGTAAATATTTTAACAAACTAAAGGCCTATTTTCGATTTTTATCTAAATAATATCTTTTAACCGTGGCCCTGGAAATTTTAACCCGGAGGGAGCAAGCGCTTAACTGACTTTGTTGGAGGCATAGTATAAAACTAAGACTTATTGACGAAATAAAAATAACATCTCGATAAAAAATTTCTCTAAGTCTCGTCCCATTAACTTTTAACTTTAAATTTTATTTATAGGATTCTCTCTTTTTTACACAAAAATCTTGAAATAATGTCCCATATGGGCTTTTAAGTCAAAGAGGACGTAAAAACAGAAAACGAGAGCTACAAACACTTGGGCCAGCTGGATGCGACAGAGAGAGCTGCTACCTCCTACTTCGCTGCCTTTTCCTGTCAAGAAGACTTCAGGGCGACTTTGATCTGCCCAGATCTCCAGCCTTTCAACTAGCAGTACGGTGGACCACTGTCAGGATGAGGACAACCACCACTCTTTGAGCCCTCCTGCCAGCTCCACCGTGCGACCATCTTAGTGTTTCACCACCTGCTCTGGGAGCAGAGACACTGTCCTGAGCCAGAGCGGGGGCACCACATCGTTCCTGCGGGGCCGGGTCATCTCTTCCTTCTTCTTCCTCCGTAAGCATTAATAGGGCATTAGGGTTTTGGGGTTTTTCCTTTTTTTGCAGACTGATGTTTTATTCAGCTGCCTAGAGTAGGGTCGTAGGACACCTCCCATGTTTTGAACAAACATTACGAACTATTACCTTCTGGACGTCGCTACAAAACTTTTAAAGTCAACTCCAGGGCACAGAAATCCTTCATCCCCAGATCCATCCACCTCCTAAACTCATGATCCTTTTAGGTTTAAATGTGTGTTCATCGTGTTAAAAGAAACTATGCATGCTTATCCTTAGACGTGTATGTTTATCCACATATAATGTGTATCTTTTTAGTGTGTATTATGTGTAACTTTTGCTCCTATTCATGCATGCTGAATGTCAATGTCTTTGTTATTCTGGCACCTGAACAAAATTTCTCCTTGGGAGATAATAAAGTGAATTTGATTTGATTTGATTTGATTTGATATCACAAAAGTGGTATACCCAGGAGGACTGCGCTGGCCTTTGAGCCTTTGCACAGCAGGACTCCTGGGACTTAGGGCCTAGGACCTGAAGATAGATAGTTTTTACTGGTTTTTTCGTTTTCATCTTTGCTCACTGTCTTTTTTTTCCGACTTCATGTCGTTCTCGCGATGCTTTCATTCCCCCCACTCGTAGGCCTTGGCCTGGTGGACACGGTCTACATAGATTAGGCTTCTTTAGGGCAGTTCTTCATCCGGTTAGGGTTCTTGCCAGCCTCCTAATCTGTTGGAGGAGTTTGTGGGCGAGCAACTAAATTAGTGAGTATAGGATTTAGGTTGATAAAATTGTAGGTCTTTCCTGTCTTTTCAAATTTGTTAGAATTAAAAAGTTAAATATTAGAACTTTTGGACCTTTTCTTTTACTCTGTTTGACCCGTTGTCGTAGGGAATATGTAGGTGAAAATATAAATGGATAAGTTTATTTGTTAAAATATAAAAATAAATTTTTAAGAGAAAAGCACAGGTGGCTTGTTTTTTACAATGTTACCCTGATTTAAAATCAACAATAATCGAGTATAAATTATAGGACTGCTACCTTTTCGCAAGTTTTCCTAGTTAAAAGACATAAAGTGCTAAACGTTATAAGTAGTATTTTTTGTACACATAAATTAAATTACGGTAAAAACAGTCGGTTGCCGGGATAGTAACCGTTGTGACACAAGAAGACAGAATCCGATTCTTGTTGAGAGAAGCCATTTATAGCGACTCTCAGCGAGTTTCCACTCTTAATTAGACTCGAGCCTACAGCGTGATTCTGATTGGTTCTCGCTGTAAACGTTAGGTTCTATTGGACGTTTTTTCAAAAGATAGGAACCTCTGGTACAAATATGTAGATTTTTCCCACACCGTCTTTCACCCTCCCTCCCCTTGATAAAGGTAGGTAGAGGGGGAGAGTTGGTAGTGTTTTTTCTAAAGAAATAAGTATATTTGAATAAAAACTTTAACTTGAAAAGAAATTTTGGGTCAGGTCTTAGGACCAGCACCATGATGCAAACTCCTAGCTCCCCAGACATAGAGGACAATCCCCAGAAGCCCCTCGGCAGTAAATTTTGGGCTACTCCTCCCAAACCTCAAAGAAGGATCCCTGTCTCCTTTTCAAACAGCTCCCTGAGTGGTTCTGAGGATACGGAAGTCCAATCCCTCTGTCACGAGTTGGCGCTTGCCACTGTTTGTGCCTAGTGCCACGACCTAGGAAACCGACAGCTCGTTTCTGAGGCAAAGCTGGGTTCCCCCTCTTCAACTTGAAATTGCTTAGTGTACGTGTGAGTCCGTGTGCACATGTGTGCGAGTGTGGAAGGTTGCGCGCTCAATTTAATCTTATTGTGTTATGGAGCGCAAGAATCCCGTGCTCTGTTGATGAAGTTTCCGTGTGTGCGTGTACATACGTGTGTGAGGATGAAGGTAGGGTGGCTGTTGTAGTATGTTTGTGTATACGTGTGATCGTGGATGTCGTTCGGTGTCCTTCTTGGAGATTTTTGGTGAGCTGTTTTGTTCGAGCCCGGTTGGATTTTTGGAAGAATAGTTTTAGTTTCGTTAGAGCTCCGAGACTGATCGCATCTCTCTCGTAATTCGGAGGCGACTCTGAGTCAGGCTGTCACACCAGTCTTTTGTCAAACGGACCTTCGGAAGGTGATTTCCTCTCTTCAGTGAGAGTGTTGCTGTCTACTACACTGTTCTTCGCGGGAAGTTGCTGTAGCCTAGCTTATGTAAATAGAAAGGAGCACCGGGTATTTTGGCCCGTTTTTCCCCATTGGTACCTCTCCTTAGTTTTTCGGGGCCCCCTCGGATGCTGAGAGGCCGACCGTCGTGGCGTCTTTTGGACGGCCCAGGGAGAGCTACAGGGAGCTGCCCCCATCTTCGTTGCGCCCTA
>CM065691.1:57018329-57020829 GCA_017654935.2 Phymorhynchus buccinoides
GCCTAAGTTAAGCTCTTTATCCACGATGCCAATTACCTAAAGCTATGATTCTAAATTAAACATGAACTGAACAATTTCGCACAGAAATCGCCCAACAAGCATTAGAACGCCTAAATATGCAATAACCGAACCGCATCCATATGCCATACAGTAAACAACTCTTAGATAAGGTGAAGCAACCAGCGAAAATATTCTGGTCCTCGAGGAGTAACAAACTAACACTGAATTATCTCCCTTAACAATTGCGTGCGCGCGCGCGCATTTGGCTCTACAAATCTTGCCAGTTGAAATATACGTTCCGCACCAAAAAAACGAGCTGTCTGGCTTAAGCTCAAAAGCAAATAAACATATTGATTACAAAATGAGTGCCGAACTTTGGGCAACGAATTCTACACCGGAAAAACCTATGCAATGGACTAGCAATGACCCAGCCAGCCACGCTCTACATAATATAATTCTAAAAGCACGAAAATCATAAAAAATGAAACCAAAAAGAAGACACACAAATATACATGTTAGAAAACCTACAACTAGCTAGTCTACAATATTACGCGCGAGTTGTTGTACGACTTTACACGAGATTAATACTAATCTATGTAGCTACTGACCAAATTCCTTGTAAAAACTAAAGGTGTTGGAACCCTCTCCGTCGCGGTTCTGGTCTCAGGCCAAGGCAAGCGCGGACTGGAAAAGGTGGTGAAAGGGAAAAACCAGCCACAGCCTTCTCGCGGACTCCCTCAGAATGCCGGTCGGGGTGTTGGGGAGAAAGGAGGGTCGATGAAGAACAAAACAGAAGGGATGAGGGTGACGATGAAGAAATTGATGAATTGAGCCTTAGTTCAACAACTTCGCCAACTCTCACGCCAAGGTTCCGTGAAGAGATGAAAAACGTAGGGGAAGACGGGGTAAAAAGCGCATGGGCGGGTAAGAAGCTCACCCCAATTATCTCACGAAATAAAGAAAATTTCAGTCAAATTTGCCCATGAGACGAATACTAGACATTAACGCTCGTCTCATGGGCAAAATGAGACTGAAATTTGCTTCATTTCATGAGATAATTGGGGTGGGCTTCTTACCCGCCCATGCGCTTTTTACCCCGTCTTCCCCTAGTTTTGGATCCAACAGGGACGAGGCCCTCAACCACACCCCAGCGCAGAATGGCCGTAGGTGGACACGATGAAAACGATGAGAAGGTGAAAGAGGTGATGACAAACTAAAGACAAAATGAAGAATGACCACTTGGCCGGTCAATTTCTGAACTGATTGAGAGCTGAGTTCGAGATCTCGCGAGAGGTCAGAGCTACATTCGGGTTGCACGTATTTCATGAGTAAGTTGTCTCCCTTGATAGATAGTCAAAATGAAAGACACGGAGTCCTTTGCGACCGAGTGGTAGACAGTTGTGTTTTCCTTTCTGTCTGTTCGGAAGAAAATGTCACAAACTCGTGACACAGGGTATAAACCCAAATGTATGTTCCTGAATCACTGTCTTAGCCAAAAGGCCGAGAAGCGATCAGAATTATCGATATAAAACCCAACAGTGGGAAGTTCAGTTTAACGTCGCGTATCGGCTTTCGCCATGTACGACGGGCTAACAAACCAACCAGGGTATAAACAAAACTTTATGTTCCTGAATCACTGTCTTAGCCCAAAGGCCGAGAAGTGATCAGGATTTTGACGATTGAAGAAAAAGAATTATGAAGGAACTCAACCTACCCCGGAATCAGAAAACCAACCAGCCAATGAAAACTAAGCTTGACATGGCGTGATGTTATAGACACAGTCCGCAATTTAACAACCTGCCAAACGCCTTAGTCTAAAGACAAGAAGAAACAGATTCCGGATAGAAACTTGGAAAACTGAGAAAAAAGAAGTGGTCTCCACTTTGATCATTGGCGGACTAACCCGACTGCCAAAATTAACACGGTAGCAAGAGAAACTTGATAGACAAAACCTAATATCCATTTCGTAGCAGGAATAGAACTAGCCTAGGCCAAAGTAAATAAGAGAAAACTTAGTAGTATGCACACATTATAAAGTGACCTGTGACAAGAACAAAATAACAACAAAGAATGTAGGACAAAATGAGAGTGCACAGGTATGTCCCATATGTGCCTTCCCAGGTCGAGAGGACGTAAAATCCAGATTTCATTCGAGAGTGCACAGGTATACTAAAAGTACTACTTGTGGCGGTACCATAGCCGATGAGGTTTAACCGACGCGTGGTTACTGCTATACTTATCTGCATTGTTGAAAATTCGGGACATTACTGGTGTTGCGCTGCCTCCGGGCGTTGCCTCCAGTATTGTTCCCACCATCTTTGTATTTGCAAGTGTCCCATACGTGTCTGTTCCAGACCGAGAGGACGTAAAGCACCATCTTTCTTCTTGAGAGTGCACAGGACAAAAACATTCCTTTTACAAAGCATCACAAGAAAACATACAATTCGTAATTAGACAAAAATATATTTTTATTTATTAAAAATATTTAATATACATATGA
>CM065691.1:57025829-57036653 GCA_017654935.2 Phymorhynchus buccinoides
ATCGCTGGTGGTGATGTAACGTTTCCAGATGATGTATACGCACGCTGGGAGCGTCAGCGCCAGAAAGGTCAAGGACAACGCCAGGATCATGACCGTTGTTCTGGAAGCCGTTTTCTTTCGACTGTGACGATCGTTAGAAATGGTGATGGAAGAGTTTGATGCCGCTTTGAACAAAGTGCTGGATAATATGATATTGCATACTATCAAAATACTTGAGGGAAGGAGAGAAGCCATGAACATGTCCACCCAAGTGAACACCCTGCCAACGAATTTCTCATAACCGTCAGAATTCTCCATACAAATGTCCACATCGTAATAGTTCACGACCTCCAGGCCTATCAGGAAATGGAAATGCAAGCAGCAGGCACCAAGGACGACAATTCCAACAGAAACCCAGGTTTGCTGTACGGTACACAGCGCTCTCACTTTGTGAGGCCAGATCACCGCCAACGTTCGCTGCATCGTGACGCAAGTCAGCAACCAGGCGGACACGGTACCCAAGGAGTAGACTAACCAAGTGTGAACTTTACACAGGGCAGTATGAACATTCCGAACATCGATGTACACCAAGAACATCACCCAGATGCGAAGCGTCCCGATATACAGCAGCGCCAAGTCCGCCAAAGCGAGACAACTCAGGATCAGGTGTTGGGAAGCGTTACCCCCCTTGATTCGCCTCATGACAAAGATGGTGGCGACGTTTCCGAAACCTCCGAGCAGAAGCAAACATGGTGGCCATACTTTCCATATGATGATGGCGGCTTGGGTTTCGTAGACAGAGTCCGCGTCGTCAAGTTGATAGTCTGTGAGATTGGAGGGACTTGTGCTGTTCAGTTGAGCAGTGCTGTTGTTTGTGCTGCAGCTGCTGCAGCTGCTGTTGTTCATCTTTGTATATTTACGTCTAGGATACTTTGTGATCATTGATTTTGTTACTGGGCTCTTTAACACACGTGAATGAAATCGAATTTTAACTGGATACTTTAATAACTATAGGTATTAAAAAAAGCTCCTTTCGTCAGATCAGGCAACTGTGGGAACGATTTCTCCTTTTTCTGATTTTTTCCTTATAAAATGCCGTTATCCAGTAGCTGTTAGTGTAGAGTGGCACATAGGTAACACGTTCGACTTGCATACAATAAACCCGAGTTCGAACCAGGGCACAAGGGATTTTTCCTCTCACTCTGCGCTAGGCCGTACTGTCTGAACGTGGAGTCTTTCCGATGAGACGATAAACCGAGGTCCTGTGTGCCCATGCACTTAGCACACGTTAAACCCAGTGGCACAAAAAAATCTTGTTTGGTCTTTACCCCACCCCCCCTCCCTTTCCTTCCTCATCAGTCACACAAAAATCGCATGCAAATAAAACAAAATAGGTGGCGCGCCTCTGGCTGCGACACGCTCTCCAGGTGGGAGCAACCCGAATTTCACTTACGCCTCTGTGACTATCAAGTGCCAAATACTAAAAGTGAAAAGCGTAACTCAGATCTGTGTGAAGATGCATTAATTTGTAAAATGAATGGCACATTTTAGTACAGCTTCTTAGTCTTTTGTGAAGAAGAATTACTGCTCCCGTACCAGAACATTAGAAGGCATTGATTGCACTGACGCTGAGATCTGAAGCTTAGGGACGAGTTGGCCTTTGGAGAGACCCTCTATAATGGAGAGACACTGATACCCTCTACAATGGAAGACTCTCTATAGTGGAGAGACCCTGAGACCCTGACACGAACCAGAAGAAAATGAAAATAAAGTAAACCCACTCTAGCTAACACCCAACAACACAAACACAATGATTTCAAGTAGGCGTAAAAGCAAAAAGCAATTTATTTAAAAGTCAAACCAATAATTTCCCTTTCACACAATCAAGCCGCCGAACAAACCAACCCCAGGCGACTTAAAACAATAAATAAACAATGCCCCTTTACAAATATTACACACCACAATCGTGTCCAAACGATAGTAATATATAAACCCCACTTAATGACCCAACCCAAAATAAATGCCGAAACTAAAGAATCTAAGAAAAGGAGACAACTGAAAGCTTATCTAACTCGTTTCCTTTGCACTAAATTCCCTCCCTTACTCCTACAGCAAACTCCGGCGACTTCCTCTTAAGCGGTTTCTACTGTACTTCTAAACCCATTACATCAACAACAAAAATAGATGGTACCGGAATAGTTCAAGGCCAGATCACACACAATGGTGCCAAACAATCACCAAAACTATTGCGGTGACCCACCTACCCAACTAAACCCCTACCAACCATTATGATTACAATTAACTACATTTAGAAAAGAACAGATGGTTTGAGTATAGTTCAAGACCAGATCACACACAAAGGTGCTAAACAAGCTACCCAAATTTGTTATAATGATCTGTCTTTCCAACTAAGCCCCCCGCCAACTATCATAATTACAATTAAGTCCTAACTGTGAACCACTCACTTCACCCAAAATTAATGAACCTAAAAAAATAGAAATGAACTCTTTACACTAGTAACTACTCATCCACCCCACCAAGAGTGAACAAGTACCAACACATAGGAAATGACACCAAGGTTACACCTAAATGTATACACTAATAAACTAAACGCTGCAGATGGCTAACCCCACCTTTCACCATCAAGGCAAAACCCCACAGGTAAACAACCACACTAAAAATGAGGCTTGTTCAAACAATGTTCAATCCCAACTGGTTACAGCCCTCGGCAGTGAACCGGCTGCTTCACCCCTCACTGTTCAAGGGCGATAATCCACTAGCCAAACACCCTCTACCCAACCAATACACATAAAATGTGGGGAAGTCACCCCACACTATACATGCACACACTATTATTATGTCCCTTCACACTAAGTCACCGCTGTGACTACACAACAAAGTTATACTTATTATTTGGCACAACCGCACTGTGCCATATAACATGAAACGTTCAACGCGCCGACACCTTCCTCTCCACTCCATGCAGTTCAGCTTCTTTCTGGCCTCGCGGCCCTTTTCACTGTCTAAGGTCAGCAACAGCTACTGCGGTGATAAATGCCTAAAAAACTTGAAGGCCTCTCCTCCCCACATGATGCAGCTCCCTTTCGGCCTCGCGGCCCTTTTCACTGTCTAAGGACAGCAGCAGCCCCTATTACTCTGAGGGCCTGTTTAAAACAAAATAAAACTATGTAACACTATGTCCCTATCAAATTAATCTCTGAAATTTCCCCTTTACTTCCGCATAGCCGGACACCACTATATCATTTACATCAAAATATCCCCCTACTACACAACTCGCCTTACCACACACGTAGGTGCATTAATGCACAGACATGACCAAAACTATTAGCCTAAACAAAACCCCTTCTAGCCTGTCACCACTCCAAACACTGAAAACACCCACCACCACACAGGAACATGAAGGAGACAAATCTGTTAGCCAACTTGTTTTAGGCACTTTATTGTATCCTTTGGGATAATACATATTAAGAATGTTAGTAGGTTTTTCATTTATTATTATTTGGATTGAATTTGAATACAAGTCTGAATCTATATTCTCAATCGGGGAACTTATTCTGGTATAAAACAGGCTTGATTTTACATATGTAGCAGTTTTTATCAGACCAACCGTGTTACTGATTCCTGGGGGGAAACAGTGACCATCTAAACGGGGCAGGGAATGGTAGTCAACATTTAAAGACTGTAAACAAAGAATTTGGAACGAGTCTGGACTAGTTGCCAAAACATTTATTAAAAAATCTTTAGTGGTAGATATGGATCTACAATTCCATTGTAATATATTAAGTGGTGCCATTATGGCTGTTTGGGAAAAGTTTTCTGTAACGGTGGTTCTTATTTACTTTGGGTTTGTTCAAGGGCAACTTTTAGGGGGCGTGTTTCGACCTGGCCGATAGAACCGGCCTTCTGGGCTGGGGGCCCTCACCTGATCCACACACTAGTGTGGCCAGTCTAAACAGGTTACTATCCTGGGCCAGGGAGACTGGGGCTTCGTTTTGGACTTCTGGGAACATAGAGGCCAGGCCCTGAAGAAGAATGTCTGGTTTATTGGTGGTCCTGGCCTTTGCTAAGTTAATCAGCACTGATGTCATAATTTGTTCTCTAACTGGGTTTTTTGATGCTGAAATTTCAAACTGTTTCCAATCAGTGGATGAGGTTGAAGGTTGTGGGTTAGGAGCTGAGGGTTGAAGGGGTTGGTTGGGTAGTTGTTCTTCCCTAATTTTCTTTTCAAAGGCCTCCATCATCTTTTCCATATAGGTTTGCACTGATGAAAGTAGTACTTGTGTTTGTTTTTGAATTTGTTCTGCAACTACTTCACGGATTTTTGTTTCGTTTACAGATTTCATCAAGTTGGCTTTAAGAACGTTGGCTTGTAACCTAAGTGCCGTAGCTCTTGTGCTACTCAGCCTCACGTTCCTTTTAGGCTTTTTGTTGTTGTTTTGTTCTGGGGAGGCCCGTTTAACTACTTGTTCTGTCTGTTTACTCAAAACCCCAGCTCCCTCCTGACCCGCCTTTACAGCTGCAGTATAGCTGCCCTGGGGTGCCGGGAGGAATGAATCCTCTTGTCTCCAAGTAGGGTCAAGTTCTGGTTGTGGGGAGGGAATGGGTTGGACGTTACGTTTTTGTTTCTTTTCTTTTTCTAATTCTGTCTTGGCTCTTTTTAGGGCCTCTGAGTATGGAACAAAGGCTCCACCTCTTATCTTGTTGGCCCTTAGTCTCAGTTGATGCTGTGGGCATCCCATGTAGGCTGCCGAGTGGCCTCCGCCACAATTTATGCATTTCATGTTTTCTGTTTTGCAGGTCTGGACAGAGTGCCCGCTCTGGGCACAGCGGGTACAGGTCTCTTTCTTGGACCTGCATTGAGCCTGAGAGTGCCCAAAGCGAGCACACTTCCTGCATCTTCTTACGGGAGCTACGTACACATGTACTTTAAATTCTTCCGCGTCAATTCTGACATATGATGGAAGGAGTTGTAAATTGAAAACAATTTTGACTGCTCGAGACTCAGTGCCATCTCTGTTAGTGAGGCGAGTCGCACTTTGAGCTTTAGGGATGTGGGGTAACATTTCTTGTATGTTTTCGGCCGTCGAGATACCCTTGATGACTCCCTCTGTTGTAGCTGTGGGGATTTTACATTTTATATGGATACCAGCTATATCTTTCTTGGCTAGAAGTTGACTCTGTTCTTTGGCTGAGGCACAGCCCACCAACCAGCGGTTATTGGAAAGTGGCCGCTGACTGATGATTGGGCCTATAGTTTGCCTCCACATGTGAAAACTTGTGGTGGGCCCCAACCCCCGAAACGTGGACGAGCCCGTCCCCAAGTCTTCCAGAATAATTGGATGCTTGAGGAAAACGGGCGGGGCCAGGTTCTTTTGGTTTACTCTTGTAGGGGGTAGTGCCCTAGTTTTATTTTGGTCCTGGGACATCTCTTGGGACATCTCTTCCTGCAGAGGAACTACACACTCCGCCACCTCCAGCTCTTCAGCCGGTGGGGCGGGAGGTAAACCTGCATTACTTGGTACTAGAACCTTCTCACTCTGGGGTTTCTCAGTTCCTCCAGACGAGGAGGACGGGATGTTGGAGGAATCTTTTTCCCCTCTGGGGAGAGTTTTAGGTGACCCGAGGGTCCGTTAGATGGGGGGTCATCCGACCCCCTACTGCGTCTGGATCGTTTCCTCCTGGCAGCATTGGAGGTCGGGGCATCCCTGGCCGTGACCAGGAACACACTGTCATCCTGACTGCCAGTGGGGGTTAGAGTCGCTGAAGGCGACACCTCTGAAGTGATGGACTGAAGGTCTGAATCCTCAGCCCCACTCAGTGAACTGTTTGAGAACGAAACAGGAATTTTGCCTTTATATCTTTTGGGTGAAGCCCAGAACTTTGTTCCTAGGGACTCCCGGGGAGTTTCCCCGGTCGTGGGTGGAGAGTTCTCCTCGTCTGGGGACCTGGGAGTGTCCATTTCTTTAAGGACCAAAGGCCTTCCAACAAAGTTTTATTTTAACCTGTATTCTAAGTATAATTTATATCTACTACTTATTCTCTGCTGTTTTCCTCCCTCGTCTAGCCGGGGTAAGGGGGTGGGGGAGTCCCACAAAGACGGCAAGAGAACGAAACGAAAAGTTTGCTTTACGTCCTCCCAACCGAAGCCATGTGGGACATTACTTTATATAAAGTTCTTCAAATTTTTTTATTTTATTTTAGTAAAGTTATTTGTTGTTAATAAATTTATATAGTTATAAAGTATTTTTATCGCCATGGCTCGACTGTTTGACCCAAATTTTAGCTAGCTAGCTAGATAATATAAAATTTATGGTATTGATAAAAGTTGTAATAAGATTTTCTTTTGAACTGAGCATCTCTATTAATTAAAATTTCCAGGACCACATTTAGAAAAGATCAAAAATTATTAAAAATCGCTAAAGGTCTGTCCCCTTGAGTGGGGCATAATCTATATTATACATATACTTTTATTTCCAAAGAAAATTTCATACTTCATTCGTTTACCGTGGAGCAGCCGGCATCTAAGTCCCGCTGCGCCACGGCCACACTATAAAACATATCGCCGGAGCTGTCGCGTCGGTCTCCAATGAAACCGGCACATTAAGCTAGGGGTTTTAAAATTTTAAATGGGTCCCTGACGGACTAGTTAAAATTTAAGTCAAGTTTGTCCCCTTTGTCTCAAAAAGGCACAAACATATGAGGCCGAGTCGCCGGGGGACTTGTTAAAAAGATGGGAATTTATACAGGGGGAAAGCAGATCAAAAGGAGAGGGGGAACAAAGCGGAGACCTATCTCCCCCCCCCTACCTGTTTCAAAGCTTATAGTCCGGCAGGGATTAAATGTGTAATAATTATGTTTACTACATTTATAAAAGGTTTATTAAGAAAATTGCTCCGATTCCTGTATGTCTGAATGGAGGGAGGGAGGGAGAGGGACCCCTCCTCTCCATACCAAACAGAGGCAGGGCGTCGTGAACAGAGTCCTTAAGCGGGGGGGCTCTGAAGCTTATTTAAAGCTTAACGCGACTACGTAGCAGATTAAGAATTAGGGTTACTATGATAGTTAAGAGTTATTGTTAAAAAGGCGAGCTTAATTGTTTAGAAGAGATGTCCAAAAGTTGTTTTGGACAACTCCTCTGCCAACCATATCAGAGGGGCCCATCCCTCGCTACTCTTTCTAAGAATAGAAACTTTATTAAAGGCGATTTTGTGTTGTTTTATTTTACGTGCAAAACGGTCCAGTTCCGCATCAATGTAAATACATGAATCAAAAAGATGTTCAATATCAATAACTGCCTCACATAGGCAAAGCCTTGGATGGAATTTTGATAAAATAGAATTGGTTCTTAGCCGAAAAATTAATGCTTGAATAGCAAAAGGGACCTGGAGGAATAAGACTTTACGTTCGATCTGGATATCAACGTCCCTGGTTATCGCGTATGTTTCAAGTTCTTGTTTCCATACTTTGTGGCTTGCAGCCTTCAAAATGTTCTTCATTTCATTAATTGAAAAACCAATGTTAGTAGGAGTGCCTTCCTGACCGACCGCCGCGGCCTTAGCCGCCCGGTCGGCCAGGTCGTTTCCTTTGATTCCACAGTGGGACGGGATCCATGTCACCGCGATATTTACTCCTTTAAGTTTTAGCTTAGTAAACTTAGCCATCTTGGGGGGGGGGGGGGGGGGGGGGGGGGGGGGGGGGGGGGGGGGGGGGGGGGGGGGGGATTTGCTGGACTGTACTGGTCTATTTCTAGGCCTGGCAGATGGGAGATTATTGTCGCATACTAAGTTTGCCAGACTGAGGAGATTAGTGTCCTTGGACAGGGAAGATGGGGTTGAGCCAACTACTGCGGGGAAGAGGGTGGATAACCCCTCTAGAAGCTGGGTAGGTTGATTTGTGGTCTTTGCTTTTGCCAGAGCAATCAAAATCTGAGTTGTTCTCTGTTTTGGTTGAGGAAGCTTTAGCATATTGTTCTAAATTTAAATTTGAGTTGTGTGTACCTACAGTAGTGTTAGCTACATAAGACTGGTTTTGTTGGTTCTGTGAAAAGGAGGCCATAAGTTTGTCCATGTAGGTGGTCACTGTTGTGATCATGGATTGGGTTTGTTTCTTTACTTCCTCGGCCACTATCTCCTGAATTCTTCCCTCAGAAACGTTCTTAGAGAGGGAGGACTTGACGAGGTTGGCCTGGTGCTTCAGCCTTCTGATCCTATTGCTACTTAGTCTGTTTTGTCTTGTTTGGTAGCGTACAACTGGTCTTGAGGGTTGTACTGGATTGGATTTTGGAGAGACATTTTGGTCTAAATTTGTGTCTTGGGCTGACTGAATTTGAATTGGTTGGCTGTTTGGGTTGAAGGTTTGGTTTGTTTTCTGACTGTGGCCTTGGAGGGCCCCAGCATAGCTCCCGGGGGGATGATTTTGGGACCTGTCTTCTGTCCTCCAAAGATAGTCTAGCTGAGGGGAGGGAGAAGGGGGCGGTCTGTGACTCTCTCTTTCAATTGTTTCAGAATGGATTTGAGTTTTGGCCCTACGTAGGGCTTCAGAATATGGAATGAAAACTCCTCCTCTAATCTTGTTAGCTCTGAGGCGAGTTTGGTATTCGGGACATCCTAAATATGCCCCTGAGTGGTTACCTCCGCAGTTAATACATTTCATCTGAACCGCTTTGCACGATTTGACATCATGCCCACCTTGGGCACAACGCACACAATTTTCTTTTTTTGATCTACATTGATCTTGTGAATGCCCAAGGCGGGCACACTTCCGACACCTACGGACTGGAGCCACATAGGTGTGGACTATGAATTCTTCCGCGTGAATTTTGATTGTGGCCGGAAGAGTCGGCACATTGAAAGTTATTTTGATGGCCCGTGAGTCAGACCCATCTCTGTTCTTCAGACGGGTGGCCTGCTTCGCGTTTGGGATGTGAGGGAGCAAGCTGCTGACATCTTCAGCAACCGCTATTCCCTTTACTACACCTTCGGTGGAGGTGGTAGGAACGTGGCATTTCATTTGAATTCCTGCTAATGATTTCTGCTTCAAGAGCTGAGTTTGCTGGGCTTTTGATTTGCACCCTATCAGCCAGCGATTGGTAGATAGTGGTCGCTGACTGAGTATGGTGCCTACTGTGTTTTTCCACAGTTGAAAGCTTGAATTTGGCCCCAGCGATCTTAACGTGGCTGGCCCTGTCCCCAGGTCCTCCAAAACGATGGGGAACCTGAGGAAAACAGGGGGGGGCAAGTTTTTCTGGTCTACTTTTCTGTCTTGGAACTGGTTTTTCTCCTTTTTGTTTTTAACTGGAGGTTCCTTGTGGGGTTCTTCCTCTGGGGGGTCTCCCCACACGGAATTTACTACTTCAATTTCCCCCGGGTCACGCTCACAGGTTTGTGGGCCGGGGGGAATTTCTATTGTGACTGGAACCGGAGCTCCTTCACTTTGAGTTCTGTTGGCTCTACCAGATGGAGAGGGAGGATGGGTGGAGGATTCCTCCATTGAAACAAAGTCATCGCAAGTTTTCTTTCCTTGAGGGGAAACTTTGTCGTGGGTGGGGGAAACATTTACCGGGGGGTCATTTGACCCTCTCTGATGCCTAGATCTTTTCCTCCTCCTGACGGCGGTGTAGCCTGGCGCGTCCCCCGCCGTAGCTAGGAACACGCTGTCATCACCACCGTCAGGGGTGAGGGTCGCCGTAGGCGAGACCTCTGAGTGGAGGGTGTCACGAGTACCCACAGTTTTACGCTGGGTAACACGAAAAAGGGGAAAGGGTTCAGATGAGGGTAAACTGGAAAAGAGGATGGACTCAATGATCCGCGCACACACACCTCAGAGTGTTCTTTCTCTTTCTCTCGCCCGAACGTGGCAAACATATATTTTCCCTTCTATTTGACAAAGCGAAACGAAATAAACGAGTAGAGTGATTTCCTGTGCGATGGACAGAAGCGCATGTTCCCACCAACATGAACTTCCAATTATCTCATAGAGAGTGGCTTGCAATGACCACTGTCTTTGTAGCTACGATTGATCGATTTTCTTTGGCTTCCAATCCACTCTAATTCAAATCAAATGTTTAACGAGGATGCAACCATCTTTACCGGAAGGAGCATCGGTGACAAGGAGAACTGGAGTGTGGTGGGGGTAGTGGAAAAGTATTTTAAAACGCATAGTTATTTCACAATCTCTAAACAAATTTACAGAGATGTTGTTCCAGGGCCCCTGTTATTCACGTCGAGATAGCATGAGACTTAGCATCATGAATGCTAACTTTTAGAAGCTCTTCCAAAAAGTCCTATTTAATCCTATAGGACTTTTTGAAGAGCTTTCTAAGTTAGCATCATGCTAAGTCTCCTGCTATCTCAACGTGAATACAGGCCACAGGTTTTAATATTACTTCTAATCTCGTCTAATCTTCGCACATTTAAAGGCATGAAGTCTTTGTTCGTAAAACAAACATTGAGAATTTGATGTAAAACTGAGGTAAAAGGCTTTGGAATTTCTGTAGTGTTTATCTCCACTCTAACCCCCCCCCAAAGTGTCCTGGGTCCTTGTACACTGTCTCCAACGTGGCTAAAAGAAACAGGTTGAAAGAAACACGTTGAAAGTTTTCCACCACTGAACACAAAGTTCAGTTGAATATAGTTAGCAACCTGATTCTCTCCATTGAAACTGGCATGTCTGCGAGGAGAGCCTCGAGATAGTGTAGGAATTCTGACTTGCACTTTGACCTGCTTCCAGATTTGGTCATATTCTGGAGAAAAACAACACGTTCTTTATAGCCAATACGATTAGTTTTCTTTCTATTTACAAAATCATACATTCGGTCAATCTACA
>CM065691.1:57039653-57057153 GCA_017654935.2 Phymorhynchus buccinoides
GGTTTCACGGGGGTTTCCTCTTATAGCTGGTGCGAAATATTGTTTTGAACCAGGCTCCTTTTTAAAGAGCAGCCTCAATTTGAAGTGGGGGACATTTGTATGTGGGTCACAAGCTACCCAGAAAAAAAAACAGGGGACTTAATAGTTGTGCGTCAGTGTATCTTTAAAGACCCACCAGATCCATGAGTGAAAAATCACGGGTTTCACCGTTGCTTCCCCTCTCTCGATGGTAAGAAATCTTATTTTGACCATGTCTGACTCCCCACACCCCCCATAACAAACCCCCACATATCCCAAAACGAAAACGAGAAGCATCATTTTAAAGAGTAACCTCAATTTTGAAGTTGTGGGCATTTGTATGTGGGTCACAACTACCCAGAAAATCGTGGTGGGTCAGTGTGTCTTTAAAGGTGATGTAAATAACATTTAAGTAGGACCGGAAAACGTCAAATGGCAAACACACACACACACACACACACACACACACACACACCCACACACACACACACACACACACACACACACACACACACACCCGATCATGGAAGTATCAGAAAAGCGAGTCCTTAGTACATTAATGTATTTATTAATAGAAATGTAAACTGTAAAATGTAAAATTTTGTATCCAAGACGCCTTAAAAAGTTTTGTTTCACTACTTTATAGACTTAAGGTAAATGCTTTTAAAACTAAATTCATACAAAATCTTCAATGTGTATGTGGTGCTATTGATAATTGTGCAACAACACTCCTTTTATATTATTGCCCTTATTTTGAATCGGACCTATCGGAATTCAGAAAAGATGAATCCAAATGTATAATCCAAGATGCCGTATCTCATTTGAATTTTGTACAAACTTTAATGTAAAGTCCAGTTGGCTCGTTTCTATGATTGCTGTTGGGTTTTTTGTTTATAGAATGTTTGCAATTTGATTTTATAATAGTTCAATTCTGGATTTTTTTGTTATTTTTTTAATTATTATTATTATTATTATGTGGGGTTTTTTAAAGCTGTTTTAACTAATCATACATCCCCTAATGTTACTTATAAAATATGCACTTTAAGCACACACAGATACACATATGTCACATACACACAGCCGCACACACTCACACACATACGTTCATGGTTTCCCCCCCCCCCCCCCCCCCCCCCCCCCCCTAATATCACTGCTAAGGATGAAGAAGACGTTAAAATTAAACAACAACAACAACAACAACAACACCACACACGCCACACGCACACACGCACACACACGCACACAACGCACACACAACACACACACACACACCACACACACACACAACACACACGTGTTTGGCTTGGAGAAAGACATGCCCCTGTTTCGTTACCCATCGAAGGGAGGACAAAGTAATGCATGGAAACAGACTGTTATTTTCTAATGAAAAACGAAACACCCCATCCCGGCCGAAGGTGCTGATGGGAGACCCAGAGATGCACCGGCCATGCTTGCCCTAACAACATGAGAGCAGCCCTGTTCCAGCCCTGGAAGTCCGTGTTGTTAGTTAGGAGCAGGCACACACGGGACATTAACGACACACTGACCCACCACGATTAAAATCCCTTGGGTGGTTTTTTTGGGTAGCTGTGACCCAAATACAAAGACCCCCAACTTCTAATTGAGGTTGCCCTATAAAATTATATTTCGTTTTAAATTTGGGGACATTTATATGGAAGTCAAACCTGGTCAAAACAAGATTTCGTACCCGCTATAAACGTTAAACACGTCACGTGTCAAAAATCATGGTTTTCACGTGTGTTTTCCCTCTTATAGCTGGTAAGGAATCTTAAGAAATCTTCCAAACATAAGAGAGAATGTGACACGTGACGTCTTTAATTGGGGTGCTTGCTAATAGAGAAACGCCATGCAGGTTTTTTCTCTCAAAGAAATCCATGAAAACAGTCGTAATGCCCCATTGAAGCCTCTTCACTCCCATACCACGGAGCAGAGGGTTTGCAGTTTGCAGTTATGTTCCTCAGTCATTTAGATGGTTATTTATTATATATCATGTAGATGTTCATTTCACTATCCTGGCCTCACTATTTCAGAACGAACGAAAAATGGTGTTTTACGTCCTCTCGGTCGGGAATAGACACACATTGGACATTAGTAGATACAAAGATTGTGGGAAACAATCCTGGAGGCAATGCCCATAGGCAGTGCAACACCAGGAAAGTACAGATTTTTAACAATACAGATGGAAGGTGTAGCTGTAACCACTCGCCTCGGTTAAACCTCATTGGCTATGGTACCGGCCACAAGTAAATCTCATTTCAGAATGAATGAATGAATGAAAAATTGTGTTTTACGTCCTCTCGATCTGGAACAGACACACATGGGACATTTGTAGATACAAAGATGGTGGGAACAATACTGGAGGCAATGCCCGGAGGCAGATGCAACACCAGTAAAGTCCCGATTTTTTAACAATACAGATAGGTGTAGCAGTAACCACGCCTCGGTTAAACCTCATCGGCTATGGTACCGCCACAATATGTCTAATCTATTTCAGTCTTTGATTAGCCCAACTTCTATCGAGGCATACCAGTTTGTTCTGTGTTGTGTGTTGTTTATGTGTAACATAGTTCAAGACTAGAAGGCTATGCCATTCTTGAATAAATGTTGATTTGTTTGTGCACAAATTATCTCCACCACTGTTGTTGTGTACTGTGTGGGTGATGGTCATATGGGCAGGCCTGGGTCATCCTTTTTTGGAGGATGAATTTAGGTGTCTGTCTTCCTGTGGCTATTGCTCTCCCTTTTGCTAGGCGATTGGTGCTGAAAATAACTTTGGTGAATCAACAAGTAAGAGGTACTTCCCCTTATTCTTATTTGGTTTAAACAAATCTTTATTCATTTGAAAACGATCAAACAGAAAGACAATTAGAGCAACAACAAGCTCGAAGCTTATACCGTGCTCCTTAAATTAAACATCATAGTTGTACAATTGATTGAACAGATGGAGACTGCATTTAAACCAAGTAATAGAATGATAAACAAAATTAAAAGTATTGTTAATCAATATCATTTAGAAAGTTATCACAACTGTGAATACAAAAGAAGAGTTTAACGAGTGAACAAAATAATAGATACAATAATAATAATAATAATAATAATACAAAATAAATTTACCAATTTGTGAATTTGGGGGAGAGACCAAGGGGAAACAAAACAATAAATGATCCATAGCACAACATAAAAGGGTGAATCAGCCAGTAAAGCATTCAGAGATAGCACGCACAATTCATACACGTTTCGATCATACAGACAATATTGCTTTAATAATAAAACTTCATAATAATAATAATAATAATAATAATAATAATAATAATAAGAGATTGTGTTTGTGTACATGTACATTTGTACAGGCCAATAATGGAAGAAATCAATGCTCAAAATACAGGTTACTGTCTTACAATTATTAAGACTTCACCTTGGTGTATCAGCTTCAGTCCTCGTTCGGACCGTTTCGGTGTCAGTTTCGTCAGTTTCTGTGTCAGTTTCTGTGTCAAAGATATTTGTAGTCTACAATCCTATAGCATCAGTGCTTTGGACAAAGATATTTGTAGTCTACAATCCTATGGCATCAGTGCTTTGGACAAAGATATGTGTAGTCTACAATCCTATAGCATCAATGCTTTGGACAAACATATTTGTAGTCTACAATCCTATAGCATCAGTGATTTGGACAAAGATATTTGTAGTCTACAATCCTATAGCATCAGTGCTTTAGCCAAACATATTTGTAGTCTACAATCCTATAGCATCAGTGCTTTAGCCAAACATATTTGTAGTCTACAATCCTACAGCATCAGTGCTTTGGCCAAACATATTTGTAGTCTGCAATCCTACAGCATCAGTGCTTTAGCCAAACATATTTGTAGTCTACAATCCTATAGCATCAATGCTTTGGACAAACATATTTGTAGTCTACAATCCTACAGCATCAGTGCTTTAGCCAAACATATTTGTAGTCTACAATCCTACAGCATCAGTGCTTTAGCCAAACATATTTGTAGTCTACAATCCTATAGCATCAGTGCTTTAGCCAAACATATTTGTAGTCTACAATCCTATAGCATCAGTGCTTTGGACAAAGATATTTGTAGTCTACAATCCTATAGCATCAGTGCTTTGGACAAAGATATTTGTAGTCTACAATCCTATAGCATCAGTGATTTGGACAAAGATATTTGTAGTCTACAATCCTACAGCATCAGTGCTTTAGCCAAACATATTTGTAGTCTACAATCCTATAGCATCAATGCTTTAGCCAAACATATTTGTAGTCTACAATCCTACAGCATCAGTGCTTTAGCCAAACATATTTGTAGTCTACAATCCTACAGCATCAGTGCTTTGGACAAAGATATTTGTAGTCTACAATCCTACAGCATCAGTGCTTTGGCCAAACATATTTGTAGTCTGCAATCCTACAGCATCAGTGCTTTGAACAAAGATATTTGTAGTCTACAATCCTATAGCATCAGTGCTTTGGACAAAGATATTTGTAGTCTACAATCCTATAGCATCAATGCTTTGGACAAACATATTTGTAGTCTACAATCCTACAGCATCAGTGCTTTGGACAAAGATATTTGTAGTCTACAATCCTACAGCATCAGTGCTTTGGCCAAACATATTTGTAGTCTACAATCCTACAGCATCAGTGCTTTAGCCAAAGATATTTGTAGTCTACAATCCTATAGCATCAATGCTTTAGCCAAACATATTTGTAGTCTACAATCCTACAGCATCAGTGCTTTGGACAAAGATATTTGTAGTCTACAATCCTACAGCATCAGTGCTTTGGACAAAGATATTTGTAGTCTACAATCCTATGGCATCAGTGCTTTGGACAAAGATATTTGTAGTCTACAATCCTATAGCATCAGTGATTTGGACAAAGATATTTGTAGTCTACAATCCTATGGCATCAGTGCTTTGGACAAAGATATTTGTAGTCTACAATCCTATGGCATCAGTGCTTTGGACAAAGATATTTGTAGTCTACAATCCTACAGCATCAGTGCTTTGGCCCTGAGCTCCACTGCTGTCACCACTTTATAAACAACTGATTAAGGATAGGCCCTTGTTTGGCATAATCCTTCCCATTTCGCCTGATAATCCTTAAAACGCGATTGAAAAATAAACAAAATAGCCCAGAATATTTCTTTTGCAGTTTTTGATTTGCATTGTGCTGATGCTTAATTTTATTTATTTGTTATAGCAAGTAGGGGCCTAGTTGTTGTTTTGCTGTTGTTTGCGTTTTTTGATTACCCGGCCACGTGGGCAGCCACACTCCGACTTCGGGTGAAATAGCAAGTAGTTGGGAATCGGAGTGAATTGAAAATAGAAAAATGCAGGACAATCTCCGAACTGCCTCGGTGAAAAATAAAGGGAATTTTAAAAAGACCAACAACAACAAAAACCACAAAATTAAGGATGGAGTAGGTGAAGACGGGGTAAAAAGCCCATGGGTGGGTAAGAAGCCCATGCCAATTATCTCATGAAATAAAGAAAATGTCAGTTAAATTTGCCCATGAGACGAATGCTAAACATTAACACTCGTCTCATGGGGAAAATGTGACTGAAATTTGCTTCATTTCATGAGATAATTGGCATGGGCTTCTTACCCGCCCATGGGCTTTTTACCCCGTCCTCCCCTATCTCATATAAATAATGATATAAAGATCAAATAACTTTCAACGTAAGGCCTCCACAATAAAACATGACCAACCACCAACATCGTACAGGCGCAATAATGGCAATAATAATCAATTGTACACGAGAACGTGTTGAGTGGAGATACGATCACCTTCACTCCGTGTTTGTCTCTTCTGCCTGTCAATGCACATCTCTGTCATAACTGTGTAATCACATAGGTCTTCAAACCTCGAAACCAGACAACATTGAAAAAGAAGAAAGTATCAAATATAAACACACACGCGCGCGCGCGCGCGCGCAAGTAGGCCTACATTCACGCACATACACACACACATACGCACGCATATACACGCATTCGCACGCACACACACGCGCACGGACACGTACATGTGCGCACATACACACACATATGCACGCATATACGCACGCACATACACGCACTAGCACGCGCACCGTACACGCGCGCGCGCACGTACATGCAGCGCGCGCGCACGCACACACACATCCAATATAAACTTCTTTTTTTTTAAGTTTTCAGAGGAGGAAAATGCGAAGGCCTACATCAAATATCAACAAAAAGAGGGGGGGGGGGGGGGGTATCGAAAATGCGAAAAGAAGGAAAACCTACCGAAGAAGAAAGAGGAAGGATGATGATGACGACGACAACGACGACGATGACGATGATGATGATAGTAAGGAGAGAAAGATAAACGCAAACGAACTTGAATTCTTCATCTACTCATACAGTCTTTTCATTCGAGTCAGCACAGGCAGTCGCGACCCAGTGTTCATGCTGCAATCATGGCTGCCTTCGGTAAAGCTGTATCCATGGCAACGCACGTTCTTTGCGCACAGGCATGCGCAGTGGAGTCGGCTGCGCGCGCTCGTTGTAGTTTCCCAGGCAGGGGTCACGGGGTCAGGGTCGATTTCGTTCTCAGAGTTGACGAACTTGACAGACTCTCCTGTACACGAGGGCAAGACATTTTTTGGGACATTTTCAAAGAATGTTACAAAAAATCGACGATTACCAAACAGTCAAGTAACAGAAGAAATGGAACAAGATCCTCCCACAAGACCTAGCTGCTGGATGGCCCCAACAGTACGACAGAAAGTGAAGAGATGCACCAACAAGTGTGCGCGCACGTGTCAAGCAGGGCCGGACCTGGGATGCATTAGAGTGGGGGGGGGGGGGGTACAAACAAGGGCGGGGGTCTGCGGTCCGGCGTAGGCCCCCAGTGAAGTGTTTTTTTAAGAAACTAAAGTGCCAAACAACCCTTTAAATGGTACCCAAAGACAATCAAACAGTAGTGACCTCTCTCTCTCTCTCTCTCTCTCATCTCGTCTTTCTCCTCTCTCCCTCTTTTCTTTTCTCTTTTTTTGGCGGGAGGGGGGGTTGGGGGGGGTGGGGGGGGGGGGTACGGAACCCAGGTAACACCCCCACCCCCTGGATCCGGACCTGGTGTGTGTGGGTTTGTTGTTTTTTTGTTTTTAGCGTGTGTGTGTGTGTGTTGTGTGTGCGTGCGCGACGTGTGGCGTTGTGTGCGTGCGTGTGCGTCTGTGTGTCTGTGTGAAAGGGTGGGGGAAGGGCGCTAAGCGCTTAGCCTCTGTGTTCCAGTAGGCCTAGCGTTCGCGTAGGACCTAACACACCCAAACCGTTTAGGATACACACCCACCAAGACAAAAAGAAGACAGTAAGTGGGAAGGGATCATTTCATTCACCCACCTAAACAAAGGGGAGCAGCGTCGGTTATGTTGGCTACCCATGAGCCATCAGCGCCGCAGGTCACCTGACCCGTTCCTCCGCCAATCAAAAGGTAGCTGGACTTGCACGTGTAGGTCACGTGATCAGAGAAGTAGCCAACGGAAGAAGACGGCACGGCCCCAATCACAAATGGCGGCGTACCACAGCTTGTTTCTGAAAGTACATACTCGGCACTGTTAGAAACTAAAGACAAAGTCTGTGAACCATTGTACATTTTTGCTTCTTTCTAATACATCTGTCTTACTACTATGTTAGGCTACAACTTTCATTTACTCGAAAGTTTGCCTGTCTTGATTACAAATATACAAATGAAAAATGGGAGTAGGTTGTTGCATGTTGTTATACCCCCCTTGCCATAAGGGCGTTTGCTAATGGCAATAAAACAGGTATGACTTGATTTTGATTTTGATACAAACTGAAGACTAATAATACTTATTAAAAAAACTGAAACAGACTGCAACATCACTGGAACATACAACAAACAAATAACTACACGACAAGGTGTGAAGTTGAAACCAAAGAGCAAGGCATGCATTTGTGAACAACCTCTCTCATCTCAAAACATTTGTTTTTCTTTTCTTTTTTCCCTGATTTGTGTTTACTAATGCATGCCTTGCTCTTTGGTTTCAACTTGGTTGTATCATTTACGCATTGGACTGTAGAGGGGAAGTATTGGGTTTTTTGATCTTGCCTGTTTTTTGCTCCTTTTGCTGTTTTCTGTTTTCTTGTTTGTCTATGTTGATAAAGGCGCATTCGCCGAAATATCCAGTAGTTTTGTTTTGTCTCTTGTGAATAAAATAACGTCACTTTACACTCTGTCCGTGTAGTTGTTTGTTTGTTGTACTTATGGATATTTCTATGACGCTCTACTTCATGTGCAGGGAGGTCAGAGCGATATACATCAACATCAAAATAGACACTAACATGCAACGACACGCATGAGACAAAACACAAAAATAACCAAAGCATTGTGACATCAGCAGTAAGTAATTATATGAATAAATTAACTAATGCTTGAATCTTAAAGGGTCTGTAGCCTATTGTGCATGCGCAGGCCCAACCACACACACACACCACACGCACACACGCACACGCGCGCGCATAAACACACACACACACACACACACAAACCATACATGTGTGTGTGCCTAGCTTAAGGCTCACACACACTGACACATAGTCGCACATACACTAACTTGTTTATACATTGACATGATTGTGTAACAAAAATATAAGTAGCCTAAACCAGGACGTTTTGTCACAACAGTTTGGTTACTTTTGTAGGAAGAGCATCACAAGACACAACCAAATGAGGATGGCCATAATTATAACATGGAGTAAAACAAAATATTGTACGCCTACCTAATATTAATTGTATAATAAACTATTTCAATGGAAGGAAACGCTAAAGTGAATAAAACTGGTATGCTGTCGTTATTTGTTAACAATTATGTTCTCACGTGAACACACGGGGTCCTGCTCTCCGCCATCCATCACCCAATCAGGGGACGGCACAGGGAGACGCCACGTGCAACGGGGGATTCTGATTGGGTGATGGATGGCGGAGAGCAGGACCCCGTGTGTTCACGTGAGAACATAATTGTTAACAAATAACGACAGCATACCAGTTTTATTCACTTTAGCGTTTCCTTCCATTGAAATAGTTTATTATACAATTAATATTAGGTAGGCGTACAATATTTTGTTTTACTCCATGTTATAATTATGGCCATCCTCATTTGGTTGTGTCTTGTGATGCTCTTCCTACAAAAGTAACCAAACTGTTGTGACAAAACGTCCTGGTTTAGGCTACTTATATTTTTGTTACACAATCATGTCAATGTATAAACAAGTTAGTGTATGTGCGACTATGTGTCAGTGTGTGTGAGCCTTAAGCTAGGCGCACACACACATGTATGGTTTGTGTGTGGTGTGTGTGTGTGTGTGTCATGCGCGCGAGTGTGTGACTGCGTGTGGTGTTGTGTGTGGTTGGGCCTGCGCATGACCACAATAGGCTACAGACCCTTTAAGATTCAAGCATTAGTTAATTTATTCATATAATTACTTACTGCTGATGTCACAATGCTTTGGTTATTTTTGTGTTTTGTCTCATGCGTGTCGTTGCATGTTAGTGTCTATTTTGATGTTGATGTATATCGCTCTGACCTCCCTGCACATGAAGTAGAGCGTCATAGAAATATCCATAAGTACAACAAAACAAACAACTACACGACAAGTGTAAAGTGACGTTATTTTATTCACAAGAGACAAAACAAAACTACTGGATATTTCGGCGAATGCGCCTTTATCAACATAGACAAACAAGAAAACAGAAAACAGCAAAAGGAGCAAAAAACAACAAGATAAAAAACCAATACTTCCCCTCTACAGTCCAATGCGTAAATGATACAACCAAGTTGAAACCAAAGAGCAAGGCATGCATTTGTGAACACAAATCAAGGAAAAAAAGAAAGAAAAACAAAATGTTTTGGAGATGAGAGAGGTTGTTCACAAAATGCATGCCTTGCTCTTTGGTTTCTAACTTCACACTTGTCGTGTAAAGTTATTTGTTTGTTTTTTGTATGTGTTCCAGTGACGTTGCAGTCTTTTTTCATTTTTTTTAATAAGTATTATTAGTCTTCAGTTTGTATCAAAATCAAAATCAAGTCCATAACCGCTGTTTTATTGCCATTAGCAAACGCCCTTATGGCAAGGGGGGTATAAACATGCAACACTCCCATTTGTATGTAATCAAGACAGGCAAACTTCGAGTAAATGAAAGTTGTAGCCTAACATAGTAGTAAGACAGATGTATTAGAAAGAAGCAAAAATGTACAATGGTTCACAGACTTTGTCTTTAGTTTCTAACAGTGCCGAGTATGTACTTTCAGAAACAAGCTGTGGTACGCCGCCATTTGTGATTGGGGCCGTGCCGTCTTCTTCCGTTGGCTACTTCTCTGATCACGTGACCTACACGTGCAAGTCCAGCTACCTTTTGATTGGCGGAGGAACGGGTCAGGTGACCTGCGGCGCTGATGGCTCATGGGTAGCCAACATAACCGACGCTGCTCCCCTTTGTTTAGGTGGGTGAATGAAATGATCCCTTCCCACTTACTGTCTTCTTTTTGTCTTGGTGGGTGTGTATCCTAAACGGTTTGGGTGTGTTAGGTCCTACGCGAACGCTAGGCCTACTGGAACACAGAGGCTAAGCGCTTAGCGCCCTTCCCCCACCCTTTCACACAGACACACAGACGCACACGCACGCACACACACGCACACACACGCGCACGCACACACACACACACACACACACGCTAAAAAACAAAAAAAACAACCAACCCACACACACCAGGTTCCGGATCCAGGGGGTGGTGGGTGTTACCTGGGTTGTTTCCGTACCCCCCCCCCCACCCCCCCTCCCCGCCAAAAAAAGAAAAGAAAGAGAGAGAGAGAGAGAGAGAGAGAGAGAGAGAGAGAGAGAGAGAGGTCACTACTGTTTGATTGTCTTTGGGTACCATTTAAAGGGTTGTTTGGCACTTTAGTTTCTTAAAAAAACACTTCACTGGGGGCCTACGCCGGACCCCGCAGACCCCCGCCCTTGTTTGTACCCCCCCCCCCCCTCTAATGCATCCCAGGTCCGGCCCTGCTGACACGTGCGCGCACACTTGTTGGTGCATCTCTTCCACTTTCTGTCGTACTGTTGGGGCCATCCAGCAGTAGGTCTTGTGGGAGGATCTGGTTCCATTTCTTCTGTTACTTGACTGTTTGGTAATCGTCGATTTTTTGTAACATTCTTTGAAAATGTCCCAAAAAATGTCTTGCCCTCGTGTACAGGAGAGTCTGTCAAGTTCGTCAACTCTGAGAACGAAATCGACCCTGACCCCGTGACCCCTGCCTGGGAAACTACAACGAGCGCGCGCAGCCGACTCCACTGCGCATGCCTGTGCGCAAAGAACGTGCGTTGCCATGGATACAGCTTTACCGAAGGCAGCCATGATTGCAGCATGAACACTGGGTCGCGACTGCCTGTGCTGACTCGAATGAAAAGACTGTATGAGTAGATGAAGAATTCAAGTTCGTTTGCGTTTATCTTTCTCTCCTTACTATCATCATCATCGTCATCGTCGTCGTAGTCGTCGTCATCATCATCCTTCCTCTTCTTCTTCGGTAGGTTTTCCTTCTTTTCGATACCCCCCCCCCCCCCCCCCCCCCCCCCCCTCTTTTTGTTGATATTTGATGTAAGGCCTTCGCATTTTCCTCCTCTGAAAACTTAAAAAAAAAAAGAAGTTTATATTGGAGTGTGTGTGTGTGTGCGCGCGCGTGCATGTACGTGCGCGCGCGCGTGTGTGCGCGTGCTAGTGCGTGTATGTGCGTGCGTATATGCGTGCATATGTGTGTGTATGTGCGCACATGTACGTGTCCGTGCGCGTGTGTGTGCGTGCGAATGCGTGTATATGCGTGCGTATGTGTGTGTGTATGTGCGTGAATGTAGGCCTACTTGCGCGCGCGCGCGCGCCGCGTGTGTGTTTTATATTTGATACTTTCTTTTCTTTTTCAATGTTGTCTGGTTTCGAGGTTTGAAGACCTATGTGATTACACAGTTATGACAGATGTTGCATTGACAGGCAGAAGAGACAAACACGGAGTGAAGGTGATCGTATCTCCACTCAACACGTTCTCGTGTACAATTGATTATTATTGCCATTATTGCGCCTGTACGATGTTGGTGGTTGGTCATGTTTTATTGTGGAGGCCTTACGTTGAAAGTTATTTGATCTTTATATCATTATTTATATGATATAGGGGAAGACGGGGTAAAAAAAAAAAAAAAGCCCATGGGCGGGTAAGAAGCCTATGCCAATTATCTCATGAAATGAAGCAAATTTCAGTCACATTTTGCCCATGAGACGAGTGTTAATGTTTAGCATTCGTCTCATGGGCAAATTTAACTGACATTTTCTTTATTTCATGAGATAATTGGCATGGGCTTCTTACCCACCCATGGGCTTTTTACCCCGTCTTCACCTACTCCATCCTTAATTTTGTGGGTTTTTGTTGTTGTTGGTTCTTTTTAAAATTCCCTTTATTTTTCACCGAGGCAGTTCGGAGATTGTCCTGCATTTTTCTATTTTCAATTCACTCCGATTCCCAACTACTTGCTATTTCACCCGAAGTCGGAGTGTGGCTTGCCCACGTGGCGGGGTAATCAAAAAACGCAAACAACAGCAAAACAACAACTAGGCCCCTACTTGCTATAACAAATAAATAAAATTAAGCATCAGCACAATGCAAATCAAAAACTGCAAAAGAAATATTCTGGGCTATTTTGTTTATTTTTCAATCGCGTTTTAAGGATTATCAGGCGAAATGGGAAGGATTATGCCAAACAAGGGCCTATCCTTAATCAGTTGTTTATAAAGTGGTGACAGCAGTGGAGCTCAGGGCCAAAGCACTGATGCTGTAGGATTGTAGACTACAAATATCTTTGTCCAAAGCACTGATGCCATAGGATTGTAGACTACAAATATCTTTGTCCAAAGCACTGATGCCATAGGATTGTAGACTACAAATATCTTTGTCCAAATCACTGATGCTATAGGATTGTAGACTACAAATATCTTTGTCCAAAGCACTGATGCCATAGGATTGTAGACTACAAATATCTTTGTCCAAAGCACTGATGCTGTAGGATTGTAGACTACAAATATGTTTGGCCAAAGCACTGATGCTGTAGGATTGTAGACTACAAATATGTTTGGCTAAAGCATTGATGCTATAGGATTGTAGACTACAAATATCTTTGTCCAAAGCACTGATGCTGTAGGATTGTAGACTACAAATATGTTTGGCTAAAGCACTGATGCTGTAGGATTGTAGACTACAAATATGTTTGGCCAAAGCACTGATGCTGTAGGATTGTAGACTACAAATATGTTTGGCTAAAGCACTGATGCTGTAGGATTGTAGACTACAAATATGTTTGGCTAAAGCATTGATGCTATAGGATTGTAGACTACAAATATCTTTGTCCAAAGCACTGATGCTGTAGGATTGTAGACTACAAATATGTTTGGCCAAAGCACTGATGCTATAGGATTGTAGACTACAAATATCTTTGTCCAAAGCACTGATGCTGTAGGATTGTAGACTACAAATATGTTTGGCTAAAGCACTGATGCTGTAGGATTGTAGACTACAAATATGTTTGGCTAAAGCATTGATGCTATAGGATTGTAGACTACAAATATGTTTGGCTAAAGCACTGATGCTGTAGGATTGTAGACTACAAATATCTTTGTCCAAAGCACTGATGCTGTAGGATTGTAGACTACAAATATGTTTGGCTAAAGCACTGATGCTATAGGATTGTAGACTACAAATATCTTTGTCCAAAGCACTGATGCTATAGGATTGTAGACTACAAATATGTTTGGCTAAAGCATTGATGCTATAGGATTGTAGACTACAAATATGTTTGGCCAAAGCACTGATGCTGTAGGATTGTAGACTACAAATATGTTTGGCTAAAGCACTGATGCTATAGGATTGTAGACTACAAATATGTTTGGCTAAAGCATTGATGCTATAGGATTGTAGACTACAAATATGTTTGGCTAAAGCACTGATGCTGTAGGATTGCAGACTACAAATATGTTTGGCCAAAGCACTGATGCTGTAGGATTGTAGACTACAAATATGTTTGGCTAAAGCACTGATGCTGTAGGATTGTAGACTACAAATATGTTTGGCTAAAGCACTGATGCTATAGGATTGTAGACTACAAATATCTTTGTCCAAAGCACTGATGCTATAGGATTGTAGACTACAAATATGTTTGTCCAAAGCATTGATGCTATAGGATTGTAGACTACACATATCTTTGTCCAAAGCACTGATGCCATAGGATTGTAGACTACAAATATCTTTGTCCAAAGCACTGATGCTATAGGATTGTAGACTACAAATATCTTTGACACAGAAACTGACACAGAAACTGACGAAACTGACACCGAAACGGTCCGAACGAGGACTGAAGCTGATACACCAAGGTGAAGTCTTAATAATTGTAAGACAGTAACCTGTATTTTGAGCATTGATTTCTTCCATTATTGGCCTGTACAAATGTACATGTACACAAACACATCCTCTTATTATTATTATTATTATTATTATTATTATTATTATTATTGAAGTTTTCAAAGCAATATTGTCTGTATGATCGAAACGTGTATGAATTGTGCGTGCTTCTCGAATGCTTTACTGGCTGATTCACCTTTTATGTTGTGCTATGGATCATTTATTGGTTTGTTTTGTTTCCCCTTGGTCTCTCCCAAATTCACAAATTTGTAAATTTATTATTATTATTATTATTATTATTATTATTATTATTTTGTTCACTCTTAAACTCTTCTTTTGTATTCACAGTTGTGATAACTTTCTAAATGATATTGATTAACAATACTTTTAATTTTGTTTATCATTCTATTACTTAGTTTAAATGCAGTCTCCATCTGTTCAATCAATTGTACAACTATGATGTTAATTTAAGGAGCACGGTATAAGCTTCGAGCTTGTTGTTGCTCTAATTGTCTTTCTGTTTGATCGTTTCCAAATGAATAAAGATTTGCTTAAACCAAATGAATAAGGGGAAGTACCTCTCTTGTTGATTCACCAAAGTTATTTTCAGCACCAATCGCCTAGCAAAGGGAGAGCAATAGCCACAGGAAGACACCTAAATTCATCCTCCAAAAAAGGATGACCCAGGCCTGCCCATATGACCATCACCCACACAGTACACAACAACAGTGGTGGAGATAATTTGTGCACAAACAAATCAACATTTATTCAAGAATGGCATTGCCTTCTAGTCTTGAATATGTTACACTTAAACAGCACAGAACACAGAACAAACTGGTATGCCTCGATAGAAGTTGGGCTAATCAAAGACTGAAATAGATTAGACATATTGTGGCGGTACCATAGCCGATGAGGTTTAACCGAGGCGTGGTTACTGCTACACCTATCTGTATTGTTAAAAAATCGGGACTTTACTGGTGTTGCACTGCCTCCGGGCATTGCCTCCAGTATTGTTCCCACCATCTTTGTATCTACAAATGTCTCATGTGTGTCTGTTCCAGATCGAGAGGACGTAAAACACAATTTTTCATTCTTCATTCATTCTGAAATAGATTTACTTGTGGCGGTACCATAGCCAATGAGGTTTAACCGAGGCGTGGTTACTGCTACACCTATCTGTATTGTTTAAAAAATCGGGACTTTCCTGGTGTTGCACTGCCTCCGGGCATTGCCTCCAGTATTGTTCCCACCATCTTTGTATCTACAAATGTCCCATATGTGTCTGTTCCAGACCGAGAGGACGTAAAACACCATTTTTCGTTCGTTCTGAAATAGTGAGGCCAGGATAGTGAAATGAACATCTACATGATATATAATAAATAACCATCTAAATGACTGAGGAACATAACTGCAAACTGCAAACCCTCTGCTCCGTGGTATGGGAGTGAAGAGGCTTCAATGGGGCATTACGACTGTTTTCATGGATTTCTTTGAGAGAAAAAACCTGCATGGCGTTTCTCTATTAGCAAGCACCCCAATTAAAGACGTCACGTGTCACATTCACTCTTATGTTGCTAGGAAGATTTCCTAAGATTTCTTACCAGCTATAAGAGGGAAAACACGTGAAAACCATGATTTTGACACGTGACGTGTTTAACGTATAGCGGGTACGAGATCTTGTTTTGACCAGGTTTGACTTCCATACAAATGCCCCCAAATTGAAAACGAAACATCATTTTAAAGAGCAGCCTCAGTTTGAAGTTATTGGGGTATTTGTATGTGGGTCACAGCTACCCAGAAAAAACAACTCCAAGGGACTTAATCGTGGTGGGTCAGTGTGTCGTTAATGTCCCGTGTGTGCCTGCTCCTAACTAACAACACGGACTTCCAGGGCTGGAGCAGGGCTGCTCTCGTGTTGATAGGGCAGGCGTGGCTGGTGCATCTCTGGGTCCCATCAGCACCTTCGGCCGGGATGGGGTGTTTCGTTTTCATTAGAAAATAACAGTCTGTTTCCATGCATTACTTTGTCTCCCTTCGATGGTAACAAGGGGCATGTCTTTCTCCAAGACAACACGTGTGTGTGTGTGTGTGTGTGTGTGTGTGTGTGTGTGTGTGTGTGTGTGTGCGTGTGTGCGTGTGTGTGCGTGTGTGCGTGTGCGTGTGTGGTGTTGTTGTTGTTGTTGTTGTTGTTTAATTTAACGTCTTTTCACTTAGAAGTGATATTAGACATGAAAGTATGTGTGTGAGTGTGTGCGTGTGGGTATGTGCATGTGTATCTGTGTGTGCTTAAAGTGCATATTTATAATTAACATTAGGGGATGTATGCTTAGTTAAAACAGCTTTAAAAAACCCCACATAATAATAATAATAATAATTAAAAAAATAATAAAAAAATCCAGAATTGAACTATTATAAAATCAAAATGCAAACATTCTATAAACAAAAACCCAACAGCAATCATAGAAACGAGCCAAATGAACTTAACATTAAAGTTTGTACAAAATTCAAAAGAGATACGGCATCTTGGAATATACATTTGGATTCAACTTTTCTGAATTCTGATAGGGTCGATTCAAAATAAGGGCAATAATATAGAATGTGTGTTGTTGTACAATTATCAATAGCACCGCATACACATTGAAGATTTTGTATGAATTTAGTTTTAAAAGCATTTAGCTTAAGCCTATAAAGTAGTGAAAAAAACGTTTTACGGCGTCTTGGATACAAAATTTTACATTTTACAGTTGACATTTCTATTAAGAAATACATAATTTACTAAGGAATCTCTTTTCTGAGACTTCCGTGATCGGGAGTGTGTGTGTGTGTGTGTGTGTGTGTGTGTGTGTGTGTGTGTGTGTGTGTGTGTGTGTGTGTGTGTGTGTGTTTGCCATTTGACGTTTTCCGGTCATACTTAAATGTTATTTACATCACTTAAAGACACACTGACCCACTGGTTTTTTGAGGTGTGACCCA
>CM065691.1:57062153-57072824 GCA_017654935.2 Phymorhynchus buccinoides
GTAGATTCGAGCCCTTAGGACGAACTGAGCACTTTCGAAATGTGTATATTCGACCTTAGGATTGAAATGTATATTCGACCTTAGGACGAAGCTGAGCACTTTCGATCTTAGGACGAAATGTATATTCTACCTTAGGACGAAATGTATATGTATATTCGACCTTAGGACTAAATGTATTTTCGACCTTATTACTGATTCCCGGTTTCACCTGTGTCCTTGACATTGGACGGAGTGTAGGCCTTCTGCTATTCAAATTACAGCCTACTTTAACATTTCGAAATAGCAAGATATTCTAAAAACAAAAACAAACAAACAAAACAAACAAAAAAACGACTTTGATAGACTAATCAGTTTGCTTTTGCCCTTCAGAAGAAATTATTATTTACCAGCATTTATTTCAGCTTCAGTCACGCGACATTCTTTATTCACCCAAACGTTCCCATGCTTTGAAACTATACATGCTTGCATGCACGTTTTTACACAAGCATGCGCAATGCGTAAATGCGCACAACGAGGGCACGCGACTCAAATCATCCATGGAAACCGCACTATCACTCACTGCCTTGATTGGAGAAAGGCGCTACTCACAGGGCTGTCTGTTCCTGAGGAGCAAGAGGACGGATAGCATCGTTCCACGGGCGAGGGCTTTTCCTCTGGGCAGCTCCACGAAATAGCGCCTACTCCGACGCATGCGGACCGGCCCGGACACGATCCCGGGGATGTCGAGCTCCGCGTAGACCCTCGGGTAGGTTGGCGCCAGGCCGTCGTGTAAAGTGGCATTGACGGTGCACTGTTAAAAGTCCCTGCATTCGTCGCCAGCAGAGTCTTCTGCTGGAGACGAATGCAGGGACTTTTATCAGTGCACCGTCAATGCCACTTTACACGACGGCCTGGCGCCAACCTACCCGAGGGTCTACGCGGAGCTCGACATCCCCGGGATCGTGTCCGGGCCGGTCCGCATGCGTCGGAGTAGGCGCTATTTCGTGGAGCTGCCCAGAGGAAAAGCCCTCGCCCCCGTGGAACGATGCTATCCGTCCTCTTGCTCCTCAGGAACAGACAGCCCTGTGAGTAGCGCCTTTCTCCAATCAAGGCAGTGAGTGATAGTGCGGTTTCCATGGATGATTTGAGTCGCGTGCCCTCGTTGTGCGCATTTACGCATTGCGCATGCTTGTGTAAAAACGTGCATGCAAGCATGTATAGTTTCAAAGCATGGGAACGTTTGGGTGAATAAAGAATGTCGCGTGACTGAAGCTGAAATAAATGCTGGTAAATAATAATTTCTTCTGAAGGGCAAAAGCAAACTGATTAGTCTATAAAGTCGTTATATTGTTTGCCTTGTTTGTGTGTTGTTTGTTTTTAGCAATATCTTGCTACTATTTCGAAATGTTAAAGTAGGCTGTAAATTTGAATAGCAGAAGGCCTACACTCCGTCCAATGTCAAGGACACCAGGTGAAACCGGGAATCAGTTAATAAGGTCGAAAATACATTTAGTCCTAAGGTCGAACCTATACAATCATACATTTCGTCCTAAGGTAGAATATACATTTCGTCCTAAGATCGAAAGTGCTCAGTTCGTCCTAAGGTCGAATATACATTTCATCCTAAGGTCGAATATACACTTTCGAAAGTGCTCAGTTCGTCCTAAGCCTCGAATCTACATTTCGGCCTAAGGTCGAACGTACATTTCGTCATAAGGTCTAAAACATGTACATTTGGGCCTAAGGTCGAAATTCTGCCATCAGTCAGTCTTTTTCATTTCACCATAAAAAAACGCAAAATGCAGGCCCCTGGCAACAAGTGCCATGAATGTCGGCTGGAGACTGTTATGGTAGCACTTTCCCTCTACCTCATGTTTAAACTATATCCATTGCTAACGTAACGTAATTCTTTGTCGTTAAGTGGTGGTTTTAAAAGCCAACGCCACGCAATGCGCATCATTTTTGCCCTTGTTTCAAACGGAAGAGCCAATGTCAACGCCCTCTTACCCCCCCCCTCCCCTTCCCCCCACCTCCAACCCCCCACTCACCCCATCCCCCCACACTCCCCCAGACCGTGCGAGTGTGATAGTTACCAATACTACCACTTATCCATATCAACCGACGCCTTCAAAAACTGCTGTTTGAAATGTATTCAATGCAACTGAATCAAAATGGGCCTCTACGTAAAGAAGACTAAATGACGCTTGTGAACGCTTCAAGCGTTGTTAGAATGACGTGCTATTTATCCCCAAAGCCCAGTAATACTCAACACCACAAGACTAAATGACGCTTGTGAACGCTTCAAGCGTTGTTGAATGACGTGCTATTTATCCCAAACGCCCAGTAATACTCAACACTACAAGACTGTGGTGAAGTAAGAAAGAAGACAAAGAAATCCAGCCAGTCTGTGTGGCTAAAACTTGGAGCCAACCAGGAAATGCTAACGGGACCAAGGCAGATGAATGATTTTACAGACAATCTGTCAAAACCAAATATCAGCCATCAAGCTGAAAATGTTCAGTCAGTTTGTTCAACACAAATGGCCAGGAATACAAAGGATAAAGAAAACGTATATTAATTCATTTTTATACTTTACTAAATCAGACAACAGTCCGGGCAATGTCCAAAAGCTAGGCTATCTTGGCAGTATTGGGCAATGATGGATACACAACGGAACCAAGAGGGCAAAAAAGTGACTTTAACAAACTGATTTTTTCTTTCTTTGTAATTATTTCAATGTAAATAAGGCACTGTTGGCCTTTTATATCTTTTAACGTTAATTAAGAATAGTAGATAGCTTGACTCTTTTCTGAACCCTAAATCGGGTTAATCCCGGCATCTGGTCAAATAATATGGGTCATATGAAGCAATGCTGGTAACATTTCAGACCACTATAATTCCAAGATGATGCGCTGGCTGGGTCTCAGTTCCCTCGCCAAAGACCGGAGGCACCATGGCTCAGTTGGTTAGAATCGCCGCTCGTAATCCAATGGCTTTGCGGGTGAGTTGGTTAGAACCCAGCTCCGTCTGTGGTGTTGTGTCTTTGGGGCAGACACTTTACTCCTATATCCTAGTCTTTCGGATGATATTTAAAACCGAGATCCCGTGTGCGAGCGCACGCACACACAAAAGGATCATGTGCACACGTTCAAGCCTCTGGATGTATTCAGGGGCCAATCCTTCCCAAACAGCGAACAACCGTGATAGCGAAAGACGTTAAGGGGCCGACCTATTTCACGGGATATATATTTCACACGACACCAGAAGAAACCTTACCTGGTAGGATGGTATCACTGTCAGTGCTGGTCTGCTCTGCTCCTTGACGTGTCAAATCAACATCAACATCAACATGGATGGCAAATGTGCAGCTATGCTACCCCCTCCCCTAGTTCTTGTTGAGAAGAATTCACACAATGTAATCCTTTTCCAGAGAACCAAAAGGATTACAGTTCTTGTCATTAAATGGAAAAAGAACGATTTCCTGACAGCCAAGAACATGAGAGGGATCACATTACTACACATTTGTCATGTCAGTGCATGTAGGTCTGTCTGCCGTAAGTGCTTGTGTTGTTTTCTAAAATCCCAGTCACACCATGCTTTTAGTAAACAAGAAAAACGTGCATGTCATTCATCATGCATTTGTCAGTCATAAATAATCAAAGCTGTTCCTACCTGACTCGCTCAACTTCCATTGTGTTGATGCAATGCACATGTTTTCTGATAGCAGACCGAGGCAAGTAAACCATCCATTGAGCACAGAAACATCACCACTCCACTCACAAAAACACATGTTTCTATCCACGACCACGTGAACAGCATATGACAACACCCCCACAAAGACACGACCACCCCACCCACGGAAAAGCATCCACAGTTTCTGGCAAAACACATCAATTCGCGCACAAGACCATCCGATTTTCATGCCACACACAGTTGTTCTCAGTCTCTTCTCATTATTTTGGAAGAGGTCAAGATTATCTCACACATCTTGTACCAGGCGAGGCGTGGTCTATAGTTTTAAAACGAAAGCCACCTCGATTCTATTCCCAAGCCTTGGCTAATCCATAAATTGGATGGGACTGAATGTAGTGGGTGTGTGTGTGTGTGTGTGTGTGTGTGTGTGTGTGTGTGTGAGTGGCGCGCGCGTGCGTGCGTGTGTGGTGTGTGTGTGTGTATTGTGTGCGTGCGTGCGTGCGTGCGTGTGCGTGTGCAAGTGTGTGTGTGTGTGTGTGTATGTGTGTGTGTGTGTGTATGCGTGCACGCGCGCCGTGCGTGTGTGTGCACGTGTGCGTGCGTGCGTGCGATGCGCGCGCGCGGCGCGCGCGCACCCGTGTGTGTGTGTGTGCGTGCGTGCGTGCGTGCGTGAGTGTGTGTGTGTGTCAACTGCTGGGGACACTGTGTATCACAATTGGTGTGTCTACCTTTCCCTCTTTGACAGGTTTTTCTAGTTATTTTTGTGCTCGCGAGCCAGCTGTGGTGCTGTGGTGAGAAAGGGGGAGAGTGTAGTGGAGACTGGGTTTTTAATCCTTCTCCTTCCCTCTTCATTGCCCGTCTTGCACGGAATTCCACGTGGCGCAGCCATTGCACCGGCTGTACACTGGGGGCATCTTCGGAACCAACCCTTTCCAACTGAACTCAAAAAGACAGAATGATCTTCGGTGCGCGGACAAGAGCCCTCGGTGTCACCGGACAGAAGCCCACTTCGTTTTCTGGGGAAACAGACAAAACCCCACTCAGGGGGTGATGTGATTACATAGATAGACACAGGAGAGATAGAGAGAGAGAGAGAGAGAGGAGAGAGAGAGAGGAGACCCGAGAGAGCAGAGAGAGAGAGAGAGTGAGAGAGATCGATCAGAGAGAGAGCGAGAGAGAGAGATGACGAGAGAAGAATCGAGGAGGAGAGAGAGAGAGAGATGAGAGAGAGAGAGAGAGAGAGATGAGAGAGGAGAGAGAGAGAGATGGGATGAGAGAGAGAATGTCCAGAAGCGACAAAAACACAAGACGCAATGACGCAATGAACTTTTAATGTGAGGCCACCGACCTACACACATTTGGAGGAATTGCACTTAATATGCACACAACTAAAGCGAAAAGGTACAGCAACGACAAAAACACAGATGAGAGACAAAGTCTGGTTGACAGAGTGACAAAGAGAGACAGAGAGAGAGAGAGAGAGAGAAATGAGAGTTTTTTTGAGAGAGAGCAGGATGAAGAGAGACAGTAAGAGAGATGAGACGACCTGACAAGAGAGAGAGAGAGAGAGAGATTGAGACGAGAGAGAGAGAGACGAGAGAGAGAGAGAGAGAGAGACAGATAGAGAGAGAGAGAGAGATGAGAGAGAGAGAGAGAGAGAGCATACGGAGAATGAGAGAGAGAGAAGAAGATTGAAGAGAGAAGAGAGAGAGAACGAGAGAGAGAGAGAGAGAGAGAGAGAGAGACAGACAGACCAGAGAGAGAGAGAGAGAGAGAGAGAGCTACGACCTTCGCGAGAGAGAGACGAGAGAGATCCATTCCTCAGAGACTGGAGAAAGAGAGAGCGGAGAGAGAAAAGCGAAGGAACGAGAGAGAGACAGACAGACAGGACAGACAGAGATATACACAGATGCATATATCTATCCCACCCAATCCGTGAGAGAAAAAGAGACAGTAACAGAAAGAGACAGAAAGTCTTGAGAAAGATAGACAGAGACAGGAACAGACAACAGAAGGACAGAGACACAGAGACAGAGACTAGCAGAGAGACAGAGACAATGTCTGGAGAGAGACAGAGACACAGATAGACAGAGACAGATAGAGCAAAGTCTGGTTGACAGAGAGACCAGAGACAGAGACTCGCACAGACAGACACAGAGAGAGACAGACAAAGAGAGACATTGTCTGAAGAGAGACAGAAGCCAGAGAGACAGAGACCAAAGTCTGGAGAGAGACAGACAACATAAGGAACGAGACAGAGATAGACAAAGAGCCCGAGACTCGAACAGAAAGCTAAATCAGGACAGGCGCTGGAGAGCGAGGCAGAGACAGGACAGAGATATAGAGAGAGAGACAGAGGCAATGTCTGGAGAGAGACAGGAATATGTATCATATCACCCTTGAGTGGGGCTTTCCCAGATAACGAGGAAGGCGTTTGGGCTTTGGTCCGGGATCCATTTTCTTCCTATCCGAACACAACTCCAAAACCTCGCACATACCCCTAGGCAAACCTCACAATAATGGTCATGTGTTCTTTGACTATGTGCCTCAGTTTCCCTTCCTGGCTTTTCAGTCCCCAGACTGTGTTTGATTTTCAATCAATCAATCAATCAGTCCAACCATTTATTGTCCTTTAAACCACAATGCATAAATGGAAATGTGGCTGGTGTTGTCAGCAACACAAACAGACAACAGACAATGAAAGTACAGTAAAAAGATGACCATCACACAAAGCATTAAGCCTTAAAGACCCACCAGAATCACGAGTCAAAATCACGGGTTTCCACGGGTTTTCCCTCTTATAGCTGGTTGCGAAATCTTGTTTTGACCAGGTTCATTTTAAAGAGCAGCCTCAATTTGAAGTTGGGAACATTGTGTATGTGGGTCACAGCTACCTCAGAAAAAAAACCAAGTGACTTAATCGTGGTGCGTCAGTGTATCTTTAAAGACCCACCAGATCCATGAGTTGAAAATCACGGGTTTCACGTGTTTCCCTCTCTCGCTGCTGGTAAGAAATCTTATTTTGACCAGCAGTCTGACTCCCATACAAATATCCCAAAATTGAAAATGAGACAGAGACTTGAAGAGCACAGCCTCAATTTGAAGTTGTAGGGCATTTGTATGTGGGTCACACCTCAAAAAACCAGTGGGTCAGTGTGTCTTTAAGTGATGTAAAATAACATTTAAGTATGACCCGAAAAAAAACGTCAAATAGGCAAACACACACACACACACACACAAACACACACACACACACACAAACACACACACACACACACCACACACACACTCCCGATCACGGAAGTCTCAGAAAAGAGATTCCTTAATAAATTATGTATTTCTTAATAGAAATGTCAACTGTAAAATGTAAAATTTTGTATCCAAGACGCCGTAAAACGTTTTTTTCACTACTTTATAGACTTAAGTTAAATGCTTTTAAAACTAAATTCATACAAAATCTTCAATGTGTATGCGGTGCTATTGATAATTGTACAACAACACACATTCTATATTATTGCCCTTATTTTGAATCGACCCTATCAGAATTCAGAAAAGTTGAATCCAAATGTATATTCCAAGATGCCGTATCTCTTTTGAATTTTGTACAAACTTTAATGTTAAGTTCATTTGGCTCGTTTCTATGATTGCTGCCTTGGGCATTTTTGTTGATAGAATGTTTGCATTTTGATTTTATAATAGTTCAATTCTGGATTATTTTTAAAAAATTTTTAATTATTTTTAATTATTAAACAAAATTATTATTATCTATTATGTGGGGTATTTTTTAAAGCTGTTTTTTAACTAAGCATACATCCCCTAATGTTAATTATAAATATGCACTTTAAGCACACACAGCTACACATGCACATACCCACACGCACACACTCACACACATACTTTCATGTCTAATATCACTTCTAAGTGAAAAGACGTTAAAGTAAAACAACAACAACAAACAAACAACAACACCACACACGCACACGCACACACGCCCACACACACGCATGCACACACGCACACACACACACAACACAACACACACACACACACACACACACACACGTGTTGTCTTGGAGAAAGACATGCCCCTTGTTACCATCGAAGGGAGACAAAGTAATGCATGGAAACAGACTGTTATTTTCTAATGAAAACGAAACACCCCATCCCGGCCGAAGGTGCTGATGGGACCCAGAGATGCACCAGCCACGCCTGCCCTATCAACACGAGAGCAGCCCTGCTCCAGCCCTGGAAGTCCGTGTTGTTAGTTAGGAGCAGGCACACACGGGACATTAACGACACACTGACCCACCACGATTAAAAAAAGTCCCTTGGGTTTTTTTCTGGGTAGCTGTGACCCACATACAAATACCCCCCAACTTCAAATTGAGGCTGCTCTTTAAATAATGTTTCGTTTTCAATTTGGGGGCATTTGTATGGAAGTCAAACCTGGTCAAAACAAGATCTCTTACCAGCTATACGTTAATAACACGTCACGTGTCAAAATCATGGTTTTCACGTGTTTTCCATCTTATAGCTGGTAAGAAATCTTAGGAAATCTTCCAAACATAAGATGTGAATGTGACACGTGACGTCTTTAATTGGGGTGCTTGCTAATAGAGAAACGCCATGCAGGTTTTTTCTCTCAAAGAAATCCATGAAAACAGTCGTAATGCCCCATTGAAGCCTCTTCACTCCCATACCACGGAGCAGAGGGTTTGCAGTTTGCAGTTATGTTCCTCAGTCATTTAGATGGTTATTTATTATATATCATGTAGATGTTCATTTCACTATCCTGGCCTCACATATTTCAGAAACGAATGAAAAATGTGTTTTACGTCCTCTCGGTCTGGAACAGACCACACACGGGACATTTGTAGATACCAAAGATGGTGGGAACAATACTGGAGCGCAATGCCCGGATGGCAGTGCAACACCAGGAAAGTCCCGATTTTTTAACAATACAGATAGGTGTAGCAGTAACCACGCCTCGGTTAAATCCTCATAGGCTATGGTACCGCCACAAGTAAAATCTATTCAGAATGAATGAATGAATGAATGAAAAATTGTCTGTTTTACGTCCTCTCGATCTGGAACAGACACATATGGGACATTTGTAGATACAAAGATGGGGGGAACAATACTGGAGGCAATGCCAGGAGGCAGTGCAACACCAGTAAAGTCCCGATATTTTTTAACAATACAGATAGGTGTAGCAGTAACCACGCCTCGGTCGGTTAAACCTCATCGGCTATGGTACCGCCCCAATATGTCTAATTCTATTTCAGTCTTTGATTAGCCCCCCCAACTTTCTATCGAGGGCATACCAGTTTGTTCTGTGTTCTGTGACTTGTTTAAGTGTAAACATATTCAAGACTTAGAAGGCAATGCCATTCTTGAATAAATGTTGATTTGTTTGTGCACAAATTCTCTCCACCACTTGTTGTTGTGTACTGTAGTGGTTATGGTGATGGTCATATGGGCAGGTCCTGGGTCATCCTTTTTTGGAGGATGAATTTAGGTGTCTTCCTGTGGCTATTGCTCTCCCTTTGCTAGGCGATTGGTGCTGAAAATAACTTTGGTGAATCAACAAGAGAGGTACTTCCCCTTATTCATTTGGTTTAACAGCAAATCTTTATTCATTTGGAAACGATCAAACACAAAGACAATTAGAGCAACAACAAGCTCGAAGCTTATACCGTGCTCCTTAAATTAACATCATAGTATTGCACAATTGATTGAACAGATGATGGAGACTGCATTTAAACTAAGTAATAGAATGATAAAACAAAATTAAAAGTATTGTTAATCAATATCATTTAGAAAGTTATCACAACTGTGAAATACAAAAAAGAAGAGATTTAAGATACGTGGAACAAAATAATAATAATAATAATACATAATAATAATAATAATAAAATTTATACAAATTGTCGAATTTGGGAGAGACCAAGGGGAAACAAAACAATAAATGATCCATAGCACAAAATGTAAAAAATGTGAATCAGCTAGTAAAGCATTGGAGAAGCACGCACAATTCATACATGTTTCGATCATACAGACAATATTGCTTTGAAAACTTCAATAATAATAATAATAATAATTTAAAATAATAATAATAAAGAGATCTTGTGTTTGTGTACATGTACATTTGTACAGGCCAATAATGGAAGAAATCAATGCTCAAAATACAGGTTACTGTCTTACAATTATTAAGACTTCACCTTGGTGTATCAGCTTCCCCAAGGGGGGTTTCCCTCGTTCGGACCGTTTCGGTGTCAGTTTCGTCAGTTTCTGTGTCAGTTTCTGTGTCAAAGATATTTGTAGTCTACAATCCTATAGCATCAGTGATTTGGACAAAGATATTTGTAGTCTACAATCCTATGGCATCAGTGCTTTGGACAAAGATATGTGTAGTCTACAATCCTATAGCATCAATGCTTTAGCCAAACATATTTGTAGTCTACAATCCTACAGCATCAGTGCTTTAGACAAACATATTTGTAGTCTACAATCCTATAGCATCAGTGCTTTAGCCAAACATATTTGTAGTCTACAATCCTATAGCATCAGTGCTTTAGCCAAACATATTTGTAGTCTACAATCCTACAGCATCAGTGCTTTGGCCAAACATATTTGTAGTCTGCAATCCTACAGCATCAGTGCTTTAGCCAAACATATTTGTAGTCTACAATCCTATAGCATCAATGCTTTAGCCAAACATATTTGTAGTCTACAATCCTACAGCATCAGTGCTTTAGCCAAACATATTTGTAGTCTACAATCCTACAGCATCAGTGCTTTAGCCAAACATATTTGTAGTCTACAATCCTATAGCATCAGTGCTTTGGACAAAGATATTTGTAGTCTACAATCCTATGGCATCAGTGCTTTGGACAAAGATATGTGTAGTCGACAATACTATAGCAATCAGTGCTTTAGCCCAAACATATTGTAGTCTACAAATCCTTACAAGCATCAGTGCTTTTGGACAACGATATT
>CM065691.1:57073324-57139357 GCA_017654935.2 Phymorhynchus buccinoides
TCCTGCTCTCTATCCACTACACCATCTGGGCTCCATACTCCCTGATGTGAAGACTAATATATATCTTTTAAAATTGGAAAATTAAAAAAAAAAACCATGGTTATCCTTCTTGAGAGCTTTTTATCAAGGTTTTTATTTAGCTAATTTTCAGAGCATATCGGAAATTCCTCGAGGCTTTTTTAACCCACTTTTGTACTTCATCGGGTAAGGAATAGGGTTAGAATTGGTTCAGGGCAATTTTCATGAACAGCTGCTCAAAGTTTTAGCAGATGTGCGAACTTGGCATTTAACGGTGACCATTTTTACGGGAATTTCCCATGCTGTGCGGCAACACTGAATTAAAAATCTATTCGTTTTTCCTTGTCGATTATTTTACCCGATGAAGTACAAAAGTTGGGCGAAAAATGCTTAAGGAATTTCCGATATACTTGTGGGATTTAACCGAAATATCATGCGTTCATTATGTGATGGTATGCGAGTAAAAAAGACAGACGAGAGGAAGAAATTTTGATGGATAGACACCAGTTCATACAGTGCTTATCAATGGGTAATGTGGTCTACCTACATTTCATATCGGTGATATCGCCATCCAGCACCGCAAGCTGGGTTTGTTCCCAAACGGTTCAAAGGTATGCTATTTCCCAAACGGTTCAAAAGTAGTCTTGAGGTTTGGTCCGTGTGGGAACAAACCAAAGCCTACGGTACTCGAAGAAGTTAAGCCCTACTTCATATCATCCGTTGCAAGTGGGTTTTTTAATGACAGAATTGTTTGAATAGTAATTAAAAAGAATATTTTTATACGACTTGATTCATGTTTTATACCTTTTTTCTTTTTTACAAATTTTACATTTTTTGCTGGTGTTTTGTAATAAATAATTCCAACTCCAAATTGTGCATTTGTGTTGGTAGATTGAACTCTTTTCTTGGTCTTATTTTTTTGGGGGGGGCCTGGCACAGTGACATTGCTCCCACGCTGCTTTCAGAGTCCCAACTCACAGCCACACCCTCGTTTGCCAGGATTCCAAAAGGTTGCGGAATCCGAAACCAGCATTCCAAGGGAAGCAAATCTATGTTAGGCCACTAGGAGGCAACCAACTGAGGAAACGCTGCACTGCTGCAGAGAACTAGGAGGCAAGCAAGCGAGGAAACGCTGCACTGCTGCAGAGAACAAAGATGGATGGACACTCAATCAAAAACACGGACTCACAGAAAACCACCCAAACCATTGGCTCTTGTGAAAAATCTACAGTGGAACCTCTCTTTTAGGATCTAGAAAAATCATCCAAAATAAGGTGGGAAGGAGTTGTAATAGGGAGGTAATTTTAATACTTACAAAGAAAGGCAATGTCTCAGAGAAGTAGGTCATGGGAGGGAGTCTTATAAGGGAGGTTCCACTGTATTTATATAGACCGTTTATTTCACCCTCAAAAGCAAGGACATGCACATTTGTCATCAGCATAATGTTGTCCTAAGTGGCAGGGGAGAGCGGGGCAGGTCCGCCCCCGGGGCAGGTCCATCGTTTCATTCTACTGCTAAGTGCTTTGCTCTAGAATCATTAAGCATGTGACAACCACACACTCTCCTCTACATGTGTAAGTGTGCATCAATTTGAGAAAAGCTGAAAGCAAAAATGTGATTATTACTTTTTTCTTTTTTTTTGGTAGCAAAATGAATCCATCACTTAATTTTGGGTTTCATTTTTTTTTTTATATGAAGATAAATTTTGGATTTTGGTTATTAAAAGATGCTTAGTACAGACCTGCCTACTGCTACGATTTGGCCGTAGCAGCTACGAAAAATAAAGCTTGGCCACGGAGCTACGGCAACCTTAACGTTGCTACGGGGAAAAAAAATTGCAGCCGCATTTTATTTTTGCTTATGCCGTTCCCGGTTTTGTCTGTTTCTAAGAGCAGACGCCGTGTCACGCGCAATAACCTAGTCACTTCCGTTTTTATCAAAGTGACTGCGCATGCGTTATTACTTTCTCTGAACAAAATGGCGGAATCCAGCAGCAGTAGCGATTCGGGAGATGTTTCAAACGAAGAAAAACGAACCCAAACCAGAAAATAAAAATCATCTGGCACACCATCTTGTTCTAAGAAAAAACATCGGGCTGCCGCACAAGTTTTTAAAATAGCTTACACGGAGGAGTGGCCTCGCATCGTCAGAAGTTGACTCAGGAACCATGCTCACTGCAACCTCTGCCATGCAGACTTCTCTGTGAATCATGGCGGTAGAGAAGATTGCCGTCAACACGTTCAATCGGCGAAACATAAGCAGTGCGTTTCGGCTCAGGAAGAGAACAAATTGATTGCCGTTGTTTGTGGATGCTACGAAAAAATTTGCCATGCTACTGAAAATTGATGGCTGGGCTACTGATTGGGAAAATTCCAAGTAGGCAGGTCTGTTAGTAATTGAAGATTCTGTGTGATTCTGGGTTATATTCAGCATTTCTAGGCACAACTGATAAGCATGAGGGGGGCAGCCTTTTCCCAGCCTGTAGGCGGACTTGCCCCGCCTTGGGTCAGATCAGCATACCTAGGGGTGGGTGTACTTTGAGCAGCATGCAGAAACAGACTTTTGTGCTTTAACTGAATTTTCTATATACGTATGTTGTCCATACATTTACCTGACTATTGGTTAAAAAAGCTTCTACTTCAGTTGGCTTGCCATTTATAACGAGAAAAGCTGAAAAGTAGGCGGACCAGCCCCATTCTCCCCTACACTATAAACATTTCATTTCTGACCAAAGCACCTGAATTAAAACATGGCTGTAAAACTAAAATGTCCAGTTAATTTGGAATAATGACCCCCCCCCCCCCCCCCCCCCCCCCCCCCCTTCTACTTACATACACACTCTAACAAACTTCTTAAATGGCTATTTTTATTTATCTAATCAATATGTCTTCCCCACCCCCAAATCATTGTGATGATGATGATGTGTATGCATGTGAGTTGATCAGATGTGCATGTTACAGGACAAACATGAACAATGCACGGCTGCTATAGTTGATACACAATCTCTGTCTCTCTCTCTCTCCACACTAACACAAAGTTAGGATTGGGGAAGGTCCCCCCCCCAAAGCCTTACGTATCCTAAAGGCTACAGTACAAAAAGGTCATTGCAAACCTCCATGCATGCGCGTGCGTGTGTCCTTATAAATGTATTTCCGTGTGTGTGCATGCATGGAAGTGTGTACATGGGTGTAACTCCCTAAAATGAAAAACACAAAGGCAGGGGTCCAGGGGGTCCAGGGTCCGCCTAGGCAGAGACCTATCAGGGGGTTGAGGGGCAACGTGCCAGCGAAAGATAACCAGACAGACACTTAAAATGATGGACAGAGAAAGTCTTCAGTTTGACAGGCCTTGTCCAATGACAACTTCGCCTTTCAAAACAATATGGCATCGCCCTGCTGTTTTCAAGATTCTCCGGGAGAGACCTCTGGGATAGAACAACCAAGTTCAAAATGCCCCAAATCATTTATGGTCAATCTGATTTTTTGTGTGGACAATTTAAAAAAACTTAAATTCAGTTTGAGGTAAAATGGAAAAATAAAATCTGTGTGAAACTGAAAGAGTTGCACCCACGTGTACATAGCACCCTCCTCCCAAGCCCAGCTCATTCCTTTCAATATGAATCTCAATCACGCACACCCACACCCGGCCTGCCTACCCCTGCACTGTGTGTGTGCATGAAAGTGTATGTAACGCCCTGCCAACAATCCCAGCTCATTCCTTTCAATATGAATCTCAATCACGCACACCCACACCCGGCCTGCCTACCCCTGAACTGTGTGTGTGCATGAAAGTGTATGTAACACCCTGCCCACAATCCCAGCTCATTCCTTTCAATATGAATCTCAATCACGCACACCCACACCCGGCCTGTCTACCCCTGCACTGTGTGTGTGCATGCATGGAAGTATATATAACGCCCTGCCCACAATCCCAACTAATTCCTTTCAATATGAATCTCATTCACCCACACCCGACATGTCTACCCTGCGTTGTGCGTTAAAAGGCGTAGAGAGTCTGCAGGATTCTGTGCTGAGACGCCGACGCCTTCTCCAGCTGAGGGTGGGGTCTGCACACAGGCCACACACTAAACATACATACGTTTTGATAACAGGGTACACAGCTTATTTCTATGCATTTCAGATAAGCTAATGTTAATGCAAATTAGAAAAAAAGACTATCAAAAATCATTTTTTAATTACCATATTTTTCGGATTATAAGGCGCACCCCAAATTTTGCACTAAGATTTTTGTACTATATTTTCTTCCATTATCTTTCCTATTATAAGGCACGTTTCACAGTACTGATGTGTGCTATACTGCACTGTACCACACTGAATACTACTTCATTGTGTACTGACTTGCTGAGGAAGAAGCTGAGGGTGTCCTGGGGAAGAGGGTCTGCTGGAAAATGTATTCCATTGTATTATATGGAATTGTATTGTATTCTATTGAATTGTATTGTGTTGTATTGTATCATACTGTAATGTCCCTACTTGCTGAGGAAGAAGCTGAGGGTGTCCCGGGCAGTCCTGGGGAAGTAGTTCTGCTGGATGACGTGGTTGAGGACCAGCAGAGGACCGCTGATGTCACTGGGCGCCTTGTACTTTTTGTCTTCGCCCTGATAACACACACCACTGATAACACACACCACAACACACCACACCACTGATAACACACAACACAACACACCACACCACTGATAACACACACCACACCACTGATAACACACAACACAACACACCACACCACTGATAACACACACCACAACACACCACACCACTGATAACACACACCACAACACACCACACCACTGATACACAACACAACACACCACTGATAACACACAACACACCACACCACTGATAACACACACAACACACCACTGATAACACACCACACCACTGATAACACACACCACACCACTGATAACACACACAACACACCACACCACTGATAACACACCACACCACTGATAACACACACCACAACACACCACACCACTGATAACACACAACACACCACACCACTGATAACACACAACACACCACACCAATGATAACACACACCACAACACACCACACCACTGATAACACACAACACAACACACCACTGATAACACACAACACAACACACCACACCACTGATAACACACACCACAACACACCACACCACTGATAACACACAACACAACACTGCGACATAGCCACACAGCCATGGGTGCAACTCCCCCAAATAAAATTAAAAAAACTGAAAGGCAGGCGTCCAGGGGCAGAGCCCCGTTAGACTTAGAGGATTCAGAGGGGCAACACAAGAGAGAGAGATAACAAGACAGACAGACAGTTAAAATGATGGACCGAGACAGTTCGAGTCGATAAACCTTGCGAAATGATTACATTGCCTTTAAAAACAATATGGCATCACCATACTGTTTTGAAGATTCCCCAAGAGAGACTTCCAGAATAGAACCAAGTTCAAACGCCCCAAATCGCTTGTAGGTTGATTTTTTTGGTGTGATTTTATTTCATGAATTAAAAAGAAACAACTGAAGTTCAATGTCTGGTAAAAAAATTTTAAAAATGAAATCAGTGTGAAACTGAAAGAGTTGCAACTATGCATAGCAGAGAAGGCAGCTGCTATGATGAAGGGCTGGGCAACTTTGTGTTCATTTGTAGAGACGCCTCACCCCAGGGTCATCCCCTATCACGTGACCAACAAGTTGGAGAGTCATGCACCTTCGTGAAACACGAAGCTGGTATCCTGATTTTCGGTTACTGTAGGAAATCATTTCGCCATGCGCAGACCATAGATATGTACGTCAAAATGGGTCAACTTTGATGTGTTGGACTTACCAGTTGATCACAATAAGCTGCAGCATCTAACAAAGCTGTAAAACAACAGTTTGCAAATATAAAGCACAAATGGTGACGCCAAATTAACAAAACAAAATTAGCGAATTTGACCTGAAATTGCCGAAATACCGATTAACTCTTCTAGCACCATGGGCGAACAGTGCATCGCTCTAAACTCCCACCAAATGCAATGGCAATCACTGCCAAGTACCCTGCCATGTGTTTGTCTATTTGTATGTCAGTGATTTTTCCTTTAAAGGAACACATGCACTCTCAAAATAGTAGTTACTACAAACGTAGCTATCCTCTTCATGGGACAACATCGTTGATGGGAAATTGTTCTCTATACCGAGGAACAAACATCTGTAATCACTCTTCATGGGACACATCGTTGATGGGAAATTGTTCTCTATACCGAGGAACAAACATCAGTAAACACTCTTCATGCGACAACGTCGTTGATGGGAAATTGTTCTCTATACCGAGGAACAAACATCAGTAAACACGACGCAAGTTCCCGGTTTTGTTTGACGCCATTTTGTTCAGCAAAAAAGCTTACCGCACATGCACAGATTATGGTTTTCAGGATAATAAATGTTGGATTGGCATTTGGAATGGCTGTGGAAATGGCACGCATGTTGACTTCCACGTGGATTTAACATTTCTTTTCTTTTTTCTTGTGATTTCGGAATCCAGAATGTCATAATCGGAAATGCAGAATCGCGAATGGAAAACGGAAAAAATCCTGGAAATTGGGAATGGTTGGCAGCTATGACAATGTGGTAGAAGAGTGAAATCCAGTTATCTCAGACCACAACACTGTACACAATACCCAGTTGTAACGCTCCGCCATACAGTCCTTGTTTTCACCCCGAAACACGCAACAACTGGAAACAAGGGCTCATTTCTCTTTGTTAGCAACACATTTACACAGTAGTAGTAGTAGTAGTAGTAATAGAAGTACAGTGGAACCTCCCTTATAAGACCTCACATTACAAGACTCCCTCCCACATCAGACCTACTTCTCTGAGACATTGCCCTTCCTTGTAAGTATTAAAATTACCTCCCTTATAAGACCCCTCCCTTATAAGACCTCATTTTGGATGAGTTTTGAAGGTCTGATAAGGGAGGTTCCACTGTAGTAAGTTTAGCAGCAGCAGTGGTAGAAGAAACTTCGAGATGAAGATAACAATGATTGATGATACAGATGCTGATGATGTCAATGATCATCAGCATATAAAAATGTTGATGACTTTGGTGATGCTGGTCTCTGGTAATGAGATTGACTATGATGATGATAATGCTGCTACAAATGATGTTCATGATGATGATAATGACGATGATGACGACTGACCTTCAGCAGTCCCAGGTAGACGAGGAAAGCGTTGGGCACCAGACTGCCTGCCCCCTCTACCTCCCCCAACACGTGTTGCAGTAACCCATCTGAAATGACAGTGAAGCTTTAAGCACTTTACAACAACATAACACCTCCCCCATCACGTGTTGCAGTAACCCATCTGAAATGACAGTGAAACTTTAAGCACTTTACAACAACATAACACCAGACTGCCTGCCCCCTCCACCTCCCTCAACACGTGTTGCAGTAACCCATCTGAAATGACAGTGAAGCTTTAAGCACTTTACAACAGCATAACACCTCCCCCAACACGTGTTGCAGTAACCCATCTGAAATGACAGTGAAGCTTTAAGCACTTTACAACATAACACCTGACTGACTCAACACGTGTTGCAGTAACCCATCTGAAATCACAGTGAAGCTTTAAGCACTTTACAATGATATAACACCTATTGTAGTAAACCATATGACATCACAGTGAAGCTTTAAGCACTTTACAACCATATAACACCTGTTGTAGTAAACCATATGACATCACAGTGAAGCTTTAAGCACTTTACAACCATATAACACCTATTGTAGTAAACCATATGACATCACAGTGAAGCTTTAAGCACTTTACAACCATATAACACCTGTTGTAGTAAACCATATGACATCACAGTGAAGCTTTAAGCACTTTACAACCATATAACACCTATTGTAGTAACCCATCTGAAATCACAGTGAAGCTTTAAGCACTTTACAACCATATAACACCTGTTGTAGTAAACCATCTGACATCACAGTGAAGCTTTAAGCACTTTACAACCATATAACACCTACTGTAGTAACCCATCTGAAATCACAGTGAAGCTTTAAGCACTTTACAATGATATAACACCTATTGTAGTAACCCATCTGAAATCACAGTGAAGCTTTAAGCACTTTACAATGATATAACACCTATTGTAGTAACCCATCTGAAATCACACGCTCATACGGATAAAGCGACATCTCTAAGCACTTTACAACAATAGTCAGGTGGAGTAAAGTCGTGTCTACCTTATCAAGTCACACAATGCATTGTCCAAGAAAAAAATAGAAATACAACTGTGGTGGCAAGCAAAAGATAAACAGTAAATTAATAATAATAATAATAATAATAATAATAATAGATAAACCTTATACAGACAAACCTCTATTTTAAGACTTCCAAAATGTCTGGAAAAATCGGTCGTAAATTGGAGGGGTCGTATGACGGAGGTTTTCACTGGCAGCCGTAGAAAGAAAAAGTTCAGCACAGTTCATACTCTCTTCTTCATGCACACATACAATGACATATTAAAACTGGATTTGGGTCTTTCCAACTCCATAGGATTGTGCAATCGATGTATTACAGTTTCACTTCGCCGACTTCTGTTAATCACCTCCACTCTCGTCCAAAGTCAGTGGTTTTCGTGCTTTTCCTACGCTTTCCGCCATCTTTTCTACAACAAGGGAAGCGACTCCGCTTTCAGGCCCTTGACCGTGGTTGTTTCCCTTTGCTCGAAGTCTATGCAGACGACAACAACGGTCGTAAAAACCAACAAAGTGGCGGTCGTAAGTCGCGTTTTAGAGGAAGTCGTTTAAGAGAGGTCGTTTACATAGTAAAATGCATCCGTGCCAACAAATCCGGTCTCAAATGAGAGGTGGTCGCTTAACAGAGGGTCCTAAAATAGGGGTTTGTCTGTATAGCGCTCTTCGATAAAATTTTAAAAATCATCCCCAGAGCGCTTTATAAATATTTTGAGAACAAAAAAAATCAAGAAAACATTAAGCATAAAAAATAATAGAACACAATTTAAAGTAAAAATCAAAATGCTCATGCTGACATTTCTTACCCCCCCCCCCTTTTTTATACTCCCAGTTCTTACAGAACGGGAGTACATTGGGATGGGGACGAGACCTGTGCGTTGTCCTGTATGTCAGTCTGTGTGCGTGTCCATGCACAGAAATGTCCAAAGCGCCCAAACCACTGAACCGATCGTAACCAAACTTGGTACAATGGTTCCTTAGACCTTGGACTTGCTGCACGCGGTGTCAGATTCACAGAATGGCTAGCCATATTGAGGTAATCCCTGAGATAAAATTTTGAATATTAATATTGCCCGCGCTCGTTCTGCTCGACCTTTCTAATTCAACTCTCTAAATTCTACTCATTGAAATTCAAGTTGGCCGGCATGCGGCAAATGCCCTATTCTAACTTCTTTTTTTTACCTGAAGTTCTGTGCTTGTAACTTCCTCTAATCTGTCACTCTCTTCGACTCTGCCTTTTTCCTTTGCTTGCTATCATCTACTATCTTTCCGACTTATTGGCCCATTCTCCTGCCTTTTTCAAAACAATCTTCCAAAATGTTTTTTCTCCTTTGAGCTCCTCCGAAATCAGAATGTGTCGGCTGTACGCAGTGGGGAGACCAGTGAAAACTGATAAAACCGGACACATACGTACCTAATCCATTATGGCTGTTTGGCCTGGGAATGCAGAAGAAGACATGCGTTTTTACAAGGTGAAATTCAAACCAAGTCTACTGCAGGCAAGAGTTTGAGGGTGGAACTCAATTTGTCATCACACAAGTCAAATCTGTGAAGGCAATTTAAATTAAAAAAACTTCACCAAGCTTCAAGCCACCAATTACAGTAACAGTATTTTCAGTTTATAAAAGACAAAAATCTAAATCTTGCTTGAAATATAACTTTTCCTTTTTTGCTTCACATCTCGACAAGTTCAGCCTTTCCGCCCTGTCTTCTGAAGAAAACGCACCAACATAACAACATAAGGAAGAGTGACGCCTACCTGCTAACGCACCAACATAATAAAGAGTGACACCTACCTGCTAACGCACCAACATAATAAAGAGTGACACCTACCTGCTAACGCACCAACATAATAAAGAGCGACACCTACCTGCTAACGCACCAACATAATAAAGAGCGACACCTACCTGCTAACGCACCAACATAATAAAGAGCGACACCTACCTGCTAACGCACCAACATAATAAAGAGTGACACCTACCTGCTAACGCACCAACATAATAAAGAGTGACACCTACCTGCTAACGCACCAACATAATAAAGAGTGACACCTACCTGCTAACGCACCAACATAATAAAGAGCGACGCCTACCTGCTATCTCACAGGCGCACTTCTGGCTTTTGTCGCTGTTCTCCTCCACCACCAGGGATATCTGAATGAACAAGAAACACAGACAGAAATTACAATGCAGGACAGACTGACATAATGCACAAAACAAACATGCATTAACCCTCTTGCCTCCATGTCGGCCCAAACCATGCATTAACCCTCTTGCCTCCATGTCAGCCCAAACCATGCATTAACCCTCTTGCCTCCATGTCGGCCCAAACCATGCATTAACCCTCTTGCCTCCATGTCAGCCCAAACCATGCATTAACCCTCTTGCCTCCATGTCGGCCCAAACCATGCATTAACCCTCTTGCCTCCATGTCAGCCCAAACCATGCATTAACCCTCTTGCCTCCATGTCAGCCCAAACCATGCATTAACCCTCTTGCCTCCATGTCAGCCCAAACCATGCATTAACCCTCTTGCCTCCATGTCAGCCCAAACCATGCATTAACCCTCTTGCCTCCATGTCGGCCCAAACCATGCATTAACCCTCTTGCCTCCATGTCAGCCCAAACCATGCATTAACCCTCTTGCCTCCATGTCAGCCCAAACCATGCATTAACCCTCTTGCCTCCATGTCAGCCCAAACCATGCATTAACCCTCTTGCCTCCATGTCGGCCCAAACCATGCATTAACCCTCTTGCCTCCATGTCGGCCCAAACCATGCATTAACCCTCTTGCCTCCATGTCAGCCCAAACCATGCATTAACCCTCTTGCCTCCATGTCGGCCCAAACCATGCATTAACCCTCTTGCCTCCATGTCAGCCCAAACCATGCATTAACCCTCTTGCCTCCATGTCGGCCCAAACCATGCATTAACCCTCTTGCCTCCATGTCGGCCCAAACCATGCATTAACCCTCTTGCCTCCATGTCGGCCCAAACCATGCATTAACCCTCTTGCCTCCATGTCGGCCCAAACCATGCATTAACCCTCTTGCCTCCATGTCGGCCCAAACCATGCATTAACCCTCTTGCCTCCATGTCGGCCCAAACTGGCCGGAGGGAAGTTGCCTCCATGTATTCATGTCGGCCCAAACTGGCCGGAGGGAAGTTGCCTCCATGTATTCATGTCAGCCCAAACCGGCCGGCCAGAAGTTGCCTCCATGTATTCATGTCGGCCCAAACTGGCCAGAGGGAAGTTGCCTCATGTATTCATGTCGGCCAAAACTGGCCAGAGGGAAGTTGCCTCCATGTATTCATGTCGGCCAAAACTGGCCGGAGGGAAGTTGCCTCCATGTATTCATGTCGGCCAAAACCGGCCAAAGCTTGCCACCACTCTGAGACCCCCTCTGATGGCATTTTCATCACGCACTAAGTGCCGGCTTGTTATGCACACTCTATGAAGAAGCTTCACACTTGCAGTGATGCGATGGTATCTGTACGGTGCTCTGTGCGCTTCAAAAACAGATGTTCTCAAAATGGAATCTGAATGCTAGAACTTAAGTTTTTTTCTGCAACATATGCGAATGCAAGAGTGTTGCATAATGTTGCTCATTTTATCAACTTCAGGGCCCCTTGAACAATTAAATACCCCCTTGAAAACTTGAATTTTGTTCCACTTTAAGAGCGAGAACCCTGAATGATGTACGGTATAGCGCACAATTGTGTAGTAAGAACGCACATAATAATAATAATGAGGAACATGTATATAGCGCCAGACCTGTTTATCCTCTACACAAGTCTTGAGTAGTCTGGATAGCTGAAATGAGTAGTTTGGGTGCAAAATGTGTAGTTTTTATTCATTAAACCATCAAACAATGTTCACTGAAAATGAGTAATTAGAGCATTATTTTCAAATTTGAAGAGTAGTAGAGGTCCAAATTGAGTAGAATACTATTACTACTAATAATAATTAATAACATTTATATGGCGCAGTATCCTGACAACAGCTCAAAGCGCCTTACAGATACAACGCATATACAAAACACACATGAACATGATAATACAGGCACGTAATACGAATTCACTATTCTATAAATAAACAATGGAATAGCAGGACATACAAGCTACAGGTCATACAAGATACATATAAACATGCACAATAAGAGATAACAGATGGCAAACGGAAGAAAAAATGAAAACACACACTCGCCAGCTTAAACTTTAAAAGTTAAAGCCTCCTGTACAAGATAATAATAATTTAACGCACTCGGGACGAATGGGCAGGATCCGGCTCTTAAGAGTTTTCAAGAGGTTTTGATTTCTGGCGTGAAACCAGCTTTCCGGTGCAAAGTCATAACCTATTTTCAGTTTGCCTTGACCTTGCCTCTCTTGAAATCAGCCAATCATTGCAGACTTCCCATTCAGGTTTGGTTGTAGAGGGGGGTCAAAGATCGGAATATAAAATTTTCCTTCTTTCTATGTGTTAGCTGTTATCGTCAATAGGAGACAAACGACGAAGGTAAGGAATCTGATATTTTACGATCGCTTAGTGCATGGTGTTAGTAATCTTATCTGAAAATAACTTTTCATAACTTTTTTGTGGTGATGGGTTTTCGAACCTAGTCGAATGGCCCGTCCTAAACGGTTGTAAAGGAAAGCAACTGGCCAGTGCCGAGTGAGTTAAAAAAAGAGAGAAAAAAAAGAGATAACAGATGGAAACGGAAGAAAAAATGAAAACACACACACTTGCCAGCTTAAACTTTAAAAGTTAAAGCCTCCTGTACAAGATAATAATTTTAAACAAAAAATTAAAATTAAAATTAAAAAAGAGTAAACAGGTCTGTAGCGCCCATCCTAGTAAATAGGCCACAGGGCGCTTTACACAGAATTGAAAAGGAAATGTTGTACATAACAAAAGGAGCAGCTTGGGTACCTACCCTGACCAGCACCTCTACCACCTTACTGACATCACTGAGGTCACTCTGAAAGCAGAAACATCACAACTAAAATCATCACACATAATAATTTAATTATGATAATAATGTGGATTTATACAGCGCACATGAACTCAGATGGGATTTATTCATTTGATGATTATATATAGAAGATATGAATGATAACCATATAATAATAATAGTGACCATTTTATAGTGCTTATTCTCCTTATGGGGCTCTAAGCGCTTCACAAAGAAGTTAAAAATCTGAGCAAAAATGAAAAATTACGCACTAATCATAAGGAACAACACGAAACGAAATCGTAATAACAACATTTACGTTACATCTCCCCCCCCCCCCCCACCCCCTTCACACTCCTTCAGAATCTCAACCATAAAAAAAAAAGCGTTCATGCAAGAGGCATTTTCTCACAGTGATAAAAAGCGCTATATAAGTGTCCTTTTATTATTATTATAAGGCCTGTTTTGTGTTTCAGACAGACAGACACACACACTTACCTTTTTATTATATGATTAATATTATAATGATGATAACGATTATCATCACGAGACCCTTACCCCCAGAGCGTCCTTCATGGATTGCACACGGTCAGGCCCCAGCTGTTGCAGTTTGCCCGCCGAAGGGAACGCCAGAAACTCCTTGCCAGATATCTGAAACAGCACAGACAAAAAAATGTAACCCCTTGAGTGCTTGACTGCCATATTTTTGGGAGGTAACGTATGAGGTACGGGTTTGATGACATCAGGAGAAGAAATGGTAAAAGCTTACCAGGTATTGGTATGGGTGATCGAAGGGGAGAGAGAGAGAGAGAGACAGCAAGCTTTCCACTCCTAGAGCTTTTATCAGACTGTGTTAGTGGGGAGAGAGAAAGACACACAGAGAGAGAGAACGAATGAACCTTTTTTATTGAGGGAAAAGACTAAGCACTATACAGGCTTGTTTACATCCAGCCCTCATAAAAAAATGAAAAAGGAGAAGAAAAAACAATAACCACCATTAACAATAAATGGAACATTTAAAAAAAGAATGAAAGTGAAAAAGCATGCACATACAAAATTCATACTTATGAAATAACCATGAAAAAACATCAAACACATTGAAATGAAAGTTACCCATTAGAAGCACGCACACACACATGCACGCACGTTACAAATGCATGCACGCACACACACACACACACACGCACACACACGCACGCGCACGCACACGCACACACACACACACACATTTTATCTCTCTCTCCCTCCCTCCCTCCCTTCCTCTCTGTCTCTCTCTTTTATACACACACACACACACGCGCGCGCGCGCAAATTCCTGTCAAGAAGTAAAAGGGACAAAAGCAAAGTTACATTCACATCGGGTATCTTGAGGAAACAGGTGGTGGAATCTGGGAGAAGGTTTAATAATATGAACAACATGTTATAGAATTGAATTATAAAATTCGGTCATTAGAAATGTTCGATAGTTTTTTTGGAAAGAATTAAAGCTTGTTTCAATTGCGAGATTGCCCAATATGGCATTCCACAAGGCCCCGCCAGAATAAGCTAAGCATGTTTTGAAAAGGTCGATTCTAGGCAAAGGCAGCATGAGTTTGTGAACATGGCCTATTGGTAAGTGATGGTGGGGCATTGCCTGATAAAATTTTGAACATGAAAACAGCTTTGTTGAATTTTAGTTTTAACTTGAAAGGTAGTATGTCCAAGGCTTTGTAATCATTAGCTGTTAATGTAAAAGATTTAAGAAGAACTAACTTTAATGCCCGTCTATGAAGACTAGAGAGGGGTTTTAAAGTATTGTCACTTGCACCATCCCAGATAGTTGAAGCATAGTTAATGTGGGATTCAATAAACGAGTGAAAGAATATCTTACGCGAGTGGAGGTTTAGGAAGTGTTTTATTTTGGACAACTGATAGATCTTTTTTGAAACAGACTTACATACCTTAGATACATGATCTGACCAAGAAAGATTATTGTCAATGACAACGCCAAGTATTTTATGACTGCTTACTTCCTCAACAATGTTACCATTAATAGAGAGAGTTAAAGAGCCGAGAGGAAGATTCTGACGTTTTTGTCTAGTTGTTACCATCATAAATTTAGTTTTTATAGGATGCAGGCTCATGTGGTTTAATTCTGCCCAGTTTATGAGTTCGTTGATGCTGTTCTGTAAATTTCGTAATACTACTTCATAGTTAGAGTGATTAGTGTGTAACGTTGTATCGTCAGCAAACAAATCGCACAACGTACTTAGAACTAGAGGCAAATCGTTGATATAAACGGAGAAAAGCAAAGGTCCTAAGACGGAACCCTGAGGAATGCCATACTTTGTTGTTCTAGATGAAGACACGTGGCCGTTAACAGCCACCACCTGTTTCCTCTAGAGAGAGAGAGAGAGAGAGAGAGAGAGAGAGAGAGAGAGAGAGACAGAGAGAGAGAGAGAGAGAGAGAGAGAGAGAGAGAGAGAGAGAGAGAGAGAGAGAGAGAGAGAGAGAGAGAGAGAGAGAGAGAGAGAGAGAGAGAGAGAGGAGAGAGAGAGAGAGAGAGAGAGAGAGAGAGAGAGAGAGAGAGAGAGAGAGAGAGAGAGAGAGAGAGAGAGAGAGAGAGAGAGAGAGAGAGAGAGAGAGAGAGAGAGAGAGAGAGAGAGAGAGAGAGAGAGAGAGAGAGAGAGAGAGAGAGAGAGAGAGAGAGAGAGAGAGAGAGAGAGAGAGAGAGAGAGAGAGAGAGAGAGAGAGAGAGGAGGAGAGAGAGAGAGAGAGAGAGAGAGAGAGAGAGAGAGAGAGAGAGAGAGAGAGAGAGAGAGGAGAGAGAGAGGGAGAGAGAGAGAAGAGAGAGAGAGAGAGAGAGAGAGAGAGAGAGAGAGAGAGACAGACAGCAAGCTTTCCACTCCTAGAGCTTTTATCAGACTGTGTTAGTGGGGAGAGAGAGAGACAGGGTTTAAAAGTTGAGAACAGAAACTGAATAGAGCTCAAGATAAAAAGAGAGGGTTAATTGACTTGAAGCTAGGCCAGTAGATGGTGTGAGTACAAATCAGAGATAAGAATTAACAGGGGGACAGTGAAAGCAAAAAGACAGATTGAAGGGGAAAGGGAGGTAATGGTGGTGGTGGTTTAGGTATTAGGTATTAGGTACTTTATAGTCACAGAGGCGTCTCTGTGAAATTCGGGTTGCTCCCACCTGGAGAGCGCGTCGCAGCCAGAGGCGCGCCACCCAATGTTTTTGATTTTTTTTGTTGTTGCAGGAAGCAGGGTGTGAAAACACACACACACACACTGATAACAATCAACTGAATCTGCCTCTGCATGAAGTACGTTGGGAGGCACCCAATTCTGGTATTAACGCCAACGGAAAAAACTTGGGGAGAGCACGAAAAATATAAATAAATGATGAAGAAGAATATTATATAATAAAATAAATTAAAATAAAGGGGTCTAATGAGATGTTGTTGGGAGACGAGAGGCGCAGCTTGAATGCCTCGATCGTCTCAGCCCCCACTGTCTCTTCATTGATGCCGTTCCAGTCACACACAGTTCTCTGGAAAAAAACTATATTTATAAGCATCATGTTACTGAAGATGACATTGAAACACTGGGAGTTGTTTCTTGTGAACTGTGTCACGATGTTCTGAGACTGGTTGTTGTTTGATCGTGTTGTTCTTATGGGCCTCTTGTTCTTTACTGGGGTGATACAGTCTTGTTTCCTGTGAACTGTGTCACGATGTTCTGAGACTGGCTGTTGTTTGCTCGTGTTGTTCTTATGGGCCTCTTGTTCTTTACTGGGGTGATAAAGTCCTCTGCCTTGATTGCCGGGAAATGTCCATTGATGATCTTGTATAAAAATGTTAGGCGTTGGTGTTTCCGCCTTTCTTGCAAGGGTGGCAGTTGAAGATCCTGGAGCATTTGGGTCACACAGCCTGGTTGTCTGGAGGTGTAGTCTCGCCTTATAAAGCGGGCTGATCTGTGTTGTATTCCCTCCAGCTTGTCGATGTCTTTTTGAAGATGGGGGTCCCATATAACAGAGCTATACTCCAGGACTGATCGTACAAGGGAGGTATACGCCGTTTTCCTGCACACTTCAGGGCAGAACCGCAAGTTCCTATTATTAGGGAATAAACTAAAGTAAAACAAAACATAATGGGGGGGGGGGGGGGGGGGGGGGGGGGTCGAGAAGAAAAGAAAGAAGGAACAAGGAGAAAGGAACAAGGAGAAGGAAGAAAAAATACATGACATCATCTTGTTATCATTATTACTGTGATGTCATTATTATCTGAGATTATTACTTTCAGCCTCTAAATGGGATCGCGCGTGCGTGCGTGCGTGCGTGCGTGCGTGTGCGTGCGTGTGTGTGTGTGTTCTACCTACTCTACTACAAATACAAACTTAACATCTTTTACTATTTCTTTTTCTTTTGCATTCCCAGGCCACATGGCCATAATGGGTGAGGTACGAATGTGTCCGGTTTTCAGTTTTTACTGATCTCCCTGCTGCATTCAGCTGATACATTCCAATTTTGGGACCTCAAAGGAGAAAATTATTAGATTTTTTTTAAAGGCAGGTGAATGAGCCAGTAAGGTAGTAAAAAACAAGGAAAAGGCAGAGTCAAAGAGTGATAGATTAGAGGAAGTTGCGGGCACAGAAATTTGAGTGTCCGTTCAACTGTTATCATGGTCAGTCAGTCAGCCAGCCAGCCAGGAATAGACAGACAGCAGTGAAAACATTACCAGCTTCGCTTCATGGCTACTAATCAGAGAAAATCACAGAAGTGGCACAGCAAGCGTGTACGTGTGTGTGTGTGAGTATGAGTGTGTGTGTTTGAGTGTGCTTGTGTGTGTGTGTGTGTGTGTATGTGTGTGTTTGAGTGTGCTTGTGTGTGTGTGTGTGTATGAGTGTGCTTGTGTATGAGTGTGCTTGAGAGAGAGAGAAAGAGAGAGAGAGAGAGAGAGAGAGAGAGAGAGAGAGAGAGAGAGAGAATGTGTGTGTGTGTGTATGTGTGTGTGTGCACGTTCGTTTGTGTGCATGCGTACGTGTGTGCATATGTGCATCTATGAGCGCATTTTAATAAGTGTTGTGCATGCATATATAATCTGATTATGAGCATCTGTGTTTTTGTGTGCATGTGTGTGTGGATATGAGCATGCATGAGTGTACATTCAGTGCTTGCATTTAAAGACAACTACAGTACTTCATGAGGTTTTATCAAATTATTGCTTCAGCTTGCCAAATCTTCAACACACGGACACAAACACGGATAACGAAAAACAAAGGAAAATGTGATTTATTCCCAGCAAAACAATGACAAGACTTGTGGCATTCTCAACTAGATGGTTTCTAAGCGGTGTACAGACTTCTGGCATTCTCAACTAGATGGTTTCTAAACGGTGTACAGAAAAAGAAATACATGTAAAGCTAGGAATCATACATAATCATTGTCAATTGTACACAACGAACCAAGAACAAACAAATACATAAATCATTAAAAACAAACCATTATTAACCCTTTCGCCGCCGATGTGGCATTTCTGCACCACACTGATTTAAGACCCACGTCACTACAAGGCATGAACTTAGGATCTGTTATCCGATGACATTATGTTGTTGGTTTGGGGAGATAACGAAAGGTCTTATTTGATGCATGCCATAGAGGGATTCACTGTATTGCAGATGGGGAGATAACGAAAGGTCTTATTTGATGCATGCCATAGAGGGATTCACAGTATTGCAGACATTACATTTTCTTTAACCAGGTAAAGTTTGACAAATTTTTGGGCTAAAAAATGCCTGGCTGTAAAAGGGTTAAAGGTGAAGTGCATCGCATTGCAGCAGACAAGAACTGTGGAGACAATAGGATTTCAAATCGCTGTGCACAAAACATAGGGACATAAGTCAAAATGGGTCAGCTTCGATACGTTGGACTTACCAGTTGAACAAGACAAGCTGCATCATCTAACAAAGCTATAAAACAACAATTTGCAAAGATAAACCACCGATGGTGACGCCAAATTAACAAAACATTTGACCTGAAATGACCGAAACATTGAGTTTTCCATTCCTCAAGCGAAGTGACGTCTTTCGACCTACGTCTCTATGATTTCCGCATGGCGAAATAAAAACAAACGTATAAATTTCATATACGATTCGCGAGAAAGACGCCATGGCAAATAACAAAGAGAAAATGAGTAAAAAAGACCAGAAACAAAAACAATGATGCTAATCAATAACATACAGTAAAAGCAGAACGTTCGCTTTGAAGGAACCTCAATTGGTTCCATCATCAGGCCTGACCAGAAACAGACACAAACAAAGACGAATGCCCCCACCCCACAACTTGCGTTTTTTCCTTTGCAAAAAGGACTGAAGACAAGAAAAAAAATGCATGATTTAAATTTTAAAATTGTTGTGTCAGTTACTCAGTATGTTTAGTTAGTTAGTCTATTTATAGTCCCGTCAACAGCTATGGTCATCTCAGGACTGTCACCGTGTAAAGTTCGACCACGTATAACAAAACACAAATCGATGAATCTTTAACAAGGTACAAAAGCCTGAAAACATAAAAAATAACTCAGTATGCTGAGAAGGAATCAGTAGTTACTTACAGCAAAGGGCAAAAGCTTACTGGGTTGTTTTTTGTTTCTTAGAGGTGTGTGTGTGTGTGTGTGTGTGTGTGTGTGTGTGTGTGTGTGTGTGTTTGTCTGTCAGTCTGTCTGCCTGTCTGTGTCTGTGTGTGTGTGTGTGCTTTGTTTTATGCAAACAATTCTGCGAAATCTTGCACAATTGCAGTTAGAGGAAGGAAAGCATATATACATGTGCGCACACGCACACACACCAGTGATGCAATGAGGACAAAAAGTGATAAGACAAACTGTCCTGAAACAGGCAAATCAATAGGACAAAATGTCCTGGTTCTTGCATAAAAACCAATAGGACAAAGTGTCATGGTTCTTGCATGCAGAAAAATCAATAGGACAAAATGTCCTGGTTCTTGCAGAAAAATAAATGGACAAAATGTCCCGGTTCTTGCAGAAAAATCAATGACAAAGTCTGCAAGCGTTAAATTTCAAAGAACATTTGTCCTGACAGGGGAGAGCACAAAGGATGTTTGTCCTGACAGGGGAGAGCACAAAGGATGTTTGTCCTGACAGGGGAGAGCACAAAGGACGTTTGTCCTGACAAGGGAGAGCACAAAGTACGTTTGTCCTGACAGGGGAGAGCACAAAGGACATTTTCAGTTTTGATATAGGACAATGACCTATGACCGGGGCCTCGGGACATCATTGCGCACGCAAACATACACACACACACCCTGAGTGCAGGATGAAAAAAAAGCTTTGTGGGCTTATTCCTTGACCCTCAATAAAGGTCATTTTGACTTGACTTTGGGCTCATTTGAGGTAAAGCGCTATATAAATGTACTATTATTGTTATTATTATTGACTTGACACACACAGCAGAAAACATCTTCACAAATGGGATGATGCATCGATAGACCTTTCAGATTGAAATTCTTAACTATATTGTCGCTGTCCGATGCTAACTGTAACTGTGTATAGATCTGCAAAACCAGTGATTTTACAGAAGCATAAAAAAACATGTTGTTATCTGCTACAATGTCATTCCCCATTTGATATACGCTTGACTCTTCTTCTTTACCGATAAGTAAACACGTGACACAATAAAAGTTGCATAACACCTAAAGTTTTCGTGATAATTCAGTTACACGCTTCGCGCCAGAGTTCCAAATAATGGGAGATCGACAGCTGCAATCTTTGTACCGGCAGCTACACGGTTAGCATGTCAAGACTGTAGGATTTCCAGTGAATGCGTGTAGATCATGTGACAAATTTGAACATTTTCATTGGTCGCAGACACAAGATATTTATAGAAGACCTGTGTGAGGTCATTAGAAGGGGTTTCAGTGGGAAATCTACTTTTGTCAACTTCTGCAGATACACAGTTAGTGCCGGACAGTGACAATATATATTTTCACAAAAAATGTTGAACTACATGTTGCCTGAACATAATCAAACCCTTCTTTGGTATATTTCCTCCAGCACGGGTTCTAAGAGACATTTCAATCAACAACAAAAACTGGACGGACGGTCAAAAAATGTCTTGAGCAATTTCATAGTTAATGGTTATTATCACTATTGAGTATTGAAACCGTCAACTATTTGGCATACGTAACATTTGACACTTTATTTGGGGCGTCATCAGTACGACCGCCTGACAACCAGCACTGGCATGTCACTAGGAGCTATAGATCTACTGCTTTGCTATCTGCGACTGTTGTACTTCACATTTCCAGAGATAGCAACGACAATTTGTCAAAAAGAACTAACAATGCACAAACATACGTGAACCCAGACTACACTCATCATTGACTGTGAAGAGGACAAACATCCGTGAACCCAGACTACACACATCATTGACTGTGAAGAGGACAAACATCCGTGAACCCAGACTACACACATCTGGAGACTGACTGTGAAGAGGACAAACATCCGTGAACCCAGACTACACACATCACTGACTGTGAAGAGGACAAACATCCGTGAACCCAGACTACACACATCATTGACTGTGAAGAGGACAAACATCCGTGAACCCAGACTACACACATCACTGACTGTGAAGAGGACAAACATCCGTGAACCCAGACTACACACATCACTGACTGTGAAGAGGACAAACATCCGTGAACCCAGACTACACACATCATTGACTGTGAAGAGAACAAACATCTGTGAACCCAGACTACACACATCTGGAGACTGACTGTGAAGAGGACAAACATCCGTGAACCCAGACTACACACATCTGGAGACTGACTGTGAAGAGGGGAAGCATCGTGTCGTTCTCTGTCAGTCTATGTTGCATGTTTCAAGTGTTTGACAACAGCCAAAGGGATGGGTTGGCCTTTGGGGACCTTCCACAATGCCAGCAGTCCTCAAATCCCATTGGCCGAGTGGGGATGTACCCTGGGCAAGGCATCTCCACTAAGAAACAAATTCTAGCCCAGCCCGCCGGAATAGCATCTGCCCCCTCTGCTATCTCAGTATCTGGCAGTCATGGTGGGACACACAGACTGATATTGTGATAACAGACTGCTAAGAGGCTGTTAAACCCTCTTGCATTTGCGAAGCAGCAGAGATACAAAAAAGAGACATAAAAATTGTGTGTTTCTGAATGCTGATTCCAAGTCTAAAATTAAAGGAACTATTATCTGCATGGCCTGATGTTCTCTCCGAGTCTCTCTCTCTTTCTCTCTCACACACACACACACACACACACACACACACACACACACACACACACACACACACACACACACACACACAATCAGCAGTTATGACAGAATCCAATGTTAGCACACATACAGATAAACACTCCAGAATAACAAAACTACCGCATTGTTCGGACTATAAGGCTACCCTTATTATAAGGCTTTGTTGTTAGAATTTTTTTTACTATATTCTCAATCATATCATAAGGCGTAGGGGTGTTAATCTGGGGGGAAATGATCGCCTTATAGTCCGAAAAATATGGTACCGTAACCTACCAAAATAGAACTGCACATCAGGGCTTACATCAAGCTGATGACCGTCTTCTATAATATCAATGGCAGAAAGATATGGTACCGTAACCTATCAAAATAGAACTGCACATCAGGGCTTACATCAAGCTGATGACCGTCTTCTATAATATCAATGGCAGAAAGATATGGTACCGTAACCTATCAAAATAGAACTGCACATCAGGGCTTACATCAAGCTGATGACCGTCTTCTATAATATCAATGGCAAAAAGACGATTAAAAAAAAAAAGGGTTTTGATTTTCATCAAAAATAACATCTTTAGAGTAAGGCGTGCATTTATGTGGGAATGTATCATAAACTTCCTTCTTTCTTTACACCCTTTGATTTTCCAACAGAACACCTTTAAGTTAGTGTGTCAGAATAGAAATACCTACAACGACACGTTTCAAAATAGTGGTCATAGTCAAAACAGCTATTAGGAGGAAAAGGGGGGAGGGGGAAAGGAGGGAGGAGAGAGATTCTCAGCAGATTATATGCATATTCATAAAAATAAATAACAGAACCTGAATACATTTCTTCACATATTGCAAAAACTTATCAATGTTACTGACCATGTAAATAACGAGCAGTATCAACTTTCACACTCGTTTCACGACCTGGCAACACGAGTAAGTCAACAAAGCAGCATAAAAGGTAACAAGAGTACATCTTCAAAATTTCAACGTCACTTAGAAAATTCAACCAACCACCAGCAGACGTAAATGCCACTCCTCACCATTGCACTCTTACATGTCAAACATCAAAACAATCGCTACAACCCAAAAAACCATTCACGTCATTGTGATCACTGATTTTGATCCGCATGATGCACTGATCAGCGTGGACATTTTCTTACATGTCAAACATCAAAACAATCGCTACAACCCAAAAAACCATTCACGTCATTGTGATCACTGATTTTGATCCGCATGATGCATTGATCAGCGTGGACATTTTCTTACATGTCAAACATCAAAACAATCGCTACAACCCAAAAAAACCATTCACGTCATTGTGATCACTGATTTTGATCCGCATAATGCATTGATCAGCGTGGACATTTTCTTACATGTCAAACATCAAAACAATCGCTACAACCCAAAAAACCATTCACGTCATTGTGATCACTGATTTTGATCCGCATGATGCACTGATCAGCGTGGACATTTTCTTACATGTCAAACATCAAAACAATCGCTACAACCCAAAAAACCATTCACGTCATTGTGATCACTGATTTTGATCCGCATAATGCATTGATCAGCGTGGACATTTTCTTACATGTCAAACATCAAAACAATCGCTACAACCCAAAAAAACATTCACGTCATTGTGATCACTGATTTTGATCCGCATGATGCATTGATCAGCGTGGACATTTTCTTTTCCAGGCTAAGTCAACGTATATAATAAAAAGAAACTTACGCTAATTTTTGTTTTCTTTGTTGTAACCTACATTAACCGATTGCCGGCCCCGTGTTTACTACGGGCAGTTTGGTGTCAATGATGATGTCATAACTTTCTGATGTTACAAGTTTTATTCCAGAACAGTCAGGAAAGAAAACATTTCCAAAGTATTTTAATGTTCCCAGATCGAGTCTATCCAGTCTCTTTTATATTTTGTAATTTGAAACTAATGAAAGAACCCCCCGTAGGGATACCGGGGGATCTTTTTGTATAAATAGTTCCCCCACCTTCTGGAAGTTCTGTGCTTGTAACTTCCTCTAATCTGTCACTCTCTTTGACTCTGCCTTTTCCCATGGCTTACTGTCATCTACTATCTTTCTGCCTTACCGGTCCATTCTCCTGCCTTTTTTCAAGAAACACTTTCAAAAAGATTTTCTCCAGCCGAAGTCGGACTTGCTGGGCCTAACTATTTCTTAGTTAGGTGCATAACAGCAGCATGACGCATCTGCGCTCATAATTGACAGGAAACTGTCTGAGCGATCGAAGTAGAAGAAGAAGAAAGAAAACAATCCTCTGGCAGTAAACTTTGTGAAGAGGTTAAAAATAATAAATAAATGAAATTAACGCTTCTGGCACCAGTCTACACTCCCACCAAACGCAAAGACATTCACTGTCAAGCACCCTGCCAAGTGTTTGTCTATTTTTAGAGCTTATGCGAGTGTTTCTTGCGCACTCGAAAAAAGTTACTCCCCTCTTGTCGGTTGAGATGTAACGAACAACCAAGAATCTCAAAAGACACATAGCACTAGAATGTCAAAAGACACATAGCACTAGAATGTCAAAAGACACATAGCACTAGAATGTCAAAAGACACATAGCACTAGAATGTCAAAAGACACATAGCACTAGAATGTCAAAAGACACATAGCACTAGAATGTCAAAAGACACATAGCACTAGAATGTCAAAAGACACATAGCACTAGAATGTCAAAAGACACATAGCACTAGAATGTCAAAAGACACATAGCACTAGAATGTCAAAAGACACATAGCACTAGAATGTCAAAAGACACATAGCACTAGAATGTCAAAAGACACATAGCACTAGAATGTCAAAAGACACATAGCACTAGAATGTCAAAAGACACATAGCACTAGAATGTCAAAAGACACATAGCACTAGAATGTCAAAAGACACATAGCACTAGAATGTCAAAAGACACATAGCACTAGAATGTCAAAAGACACATAGCACTAGAAGAGTTATAAAAAAACACCCAGAAAAAGAATTAACTGAACTGAGATCATTGATGTAAATGTCAATTATTTTGTTCTGGCATGAGTACATTTCCAGGAGTGCCTGCCTGCAAGAAGTGCCCTGATCACAGCCAGAGAGAAACATGAAACAACCAATATGAACTAAACCCTAAAGTCCTTTCATCACCGCTCAATACACGGACTATTTATTCATTTCAAATTCACCAAGGCAGAAGAGATACACACAGTCAAACCTCTATCTTAACGCTTCAAAATAGTCTTAAACCCTCGACTGCCAGAGAAAATTTTAACAAAAATCATTGGGCAAATCATGCCGAAAAAGACAACTGATAGAGACAATCTGGAAAAATGGTCTGGGGATATGGATCTCTTGACTGTGCAAGAGCAAAAGCCAGCACATCAGGGTTGTTCCTCTTCATCTGATGACATCATCTGTGATGTCATCAGGTCAGTACGTAATATTTTGGTGGCAGTCATGGGGTTAAATTGGAGGGGTCTTATAACGGAGGTCGGGTTTTATACATAGATTACTGAAAGATACATTACATCCGTGCAAAAAGAATCAGTCTTAAATGAGAGGAGGTCCTTTAATAGAGGCTTGCCTGTATAACATCGGCAAATATGGAATTACGATTCTTTGGCGAGTATCTGAAAACTCAAAATTTTCCCGATTTCCTCAAAATCAAGACAGCATAAGCTTCTAGCTTGTTGTATACTATTTTCTACTGCGCCTATGTTGTTTATGTTCTGGAATCAATTTTGTTTAAATCAAATCAAAAGCACTATGAAAGGTAGATGAAAGGTAGAACCCTTATTCAACATCTTTTAGAGACATACATGGGTGGTCTCCCAAATTTGTGTAAAAATGTGACCTTGATGGTGAGAATTTAAAAACAAAAACACCTAGAAAACACACAAAAACAGAAAACAGCAGCGATGACAACGACAATTTGCAACAGTAATCCACTGAGTACCCCAGACATATGCTAGCAAAAATAATAATAGTAAAAAAAAAAAAAAAAAAAAAAAAAAAAAAAAAGAAAAGCTGTCATGTTAATATCCGAACACTGAAAAGTCACATCAGCCGTAGCTGTAGGCTCCTAATGATGTGTTGTCAATACAAAGTCTTCTTGGAGTGACGACGATGATACGACGATGTTACAATCTTCTAAGGATGTGCTGTCAACACAAAGTCTTCTTGGAGTGATGCTGATCAAGGGTGATACGAACGACGATGTTACAATCTTCTCCTAAGGATGTGCTGTCAACACAACGTTTTCTTGGAGTGATGATGATCAAGGGTGATACAATGAGGACGACAATGTTACAATCTTCTCCTAAGGTGCTGTAAACACAAAGTCTTCTTGGAGTGATGCTGATCAAGGGTGATACGATGAGGACGACGATATTACAATCTTCTCTTAAGGTGCTATCAACAGTCTTCTTGGAGTGACGACGATGAAGATGAATGATACACTGAGGACGACGATGTTACAATCTTCTCCTAATGATGTGCTGTCAACACAGTCTTCTTGGAGGTGATGCTGATCAAGAGTGATACGATGAGGACGACGACAATCTTCTCCTCACCAAACGTTTTCGGAAAGAAAAAAAAATCAATACCACGAATCACCGGTGTTGTGGACTATTTTCTTGAGGTGGTGCGCCTTGAAGACTCCAACGCAGTCTTTTAGTGTCCTATATGTTTATCAACTTTTAAACTGTGGGGGGCGTAAGGGGCGTACGGACATCAGGACAGACTGAGCGCATCCAGTTCATCGCACAGGTCGGGGGGGTTGGTGGAGTTCTGCAACAGCCAATCAAACCAGCTCTTTTTAGTGACCGTTAGCCAATCAAATCACGCCTTTCGTTAATTTTTGTTATTTAAAAAAAAAAAATGCTTATCATTTAGCTTATCCTATCAATATTGCTTTTCCCATTTTTTGGGTAACAGACCATATGAATTTTGTTGGCTAAATGTCTCTCTTAGTCTTAACCCTTTCACTGCCAATGTCACATTTTAGCACCACAATGGCTTAACACCCATGTCACTAAAAGGCATCAAATCAGGACCTGTTATCCAAAGACCCTATTTTTTCTTAATTTTGGGAGGTAAGGATAGGCCTAATGTTATATATGTCACAGATGAATTCGCAATATTGCAGAAATAGTATAGATATAGTATTTTCTTAAGCCAGTTTAATGGAATGTCTTAGCTGAAAAATGGCTGGCGGCGAAAGGGTTAAGCTGGTTAATGACTGAAACACACTCCACCAACTTAGCAAAGACCCAAATGTTATAAAAAAAACTAAAAACCCGAAACATCCGTCCCACACATTTATCACCGTTGTTTCACCACCTGAATACAAACCTTCAACGTAAACAAAGATTGAGGATGAACTTGAGTCTGTCTCTATGCGGCTGTTGCCTATGCTTGGCGATGGGTACCGAAAATAATGTTGGTGAAGGGAGTTAGTTACAGAGAGTTAGTTCACTACTTCAACATAAAGTTGTAGTGAATGACAGTCCACCCTCTCACATACACTACAAATAAATTCAGATCACTTAGGAATTAACCCTTTCACTGCCAACATTGCATTTTTGCACCACAATGACTTAACACCCATGTCACTAAAATGCATCCAATCAGGGTGTTATCCAAAGACCCTGCTCTCTTCATTTTGGGAGGTAAAGATAGGCCTTACTTTAAATATGTCACAGATGATTCCCCAATGTTACAGACAGATTTTTGTCTCTACCCAGGTAAGTTTAATGGACATTTGTTGCTGAAAAATGGCTGGTGGTGAAAGGGTTAAAGTCTTGGGTAGCCTTCCCAGCAACAGGTGGAAGCTATCTTGCCAACTCCCAAGTGCAGACACTCCCTCTAGTTGGCTTTGACGTGGACTAAACAATGGCCTGCAAAACCTCCCGCAGCTACAGCCAGCATAGCGGCTACTGTGCCCCACTATTGTGTGGGAAAAGGCATGACGAGTGACTGACTCATGGAGAATGGTCATGGAGAACTGGCGAAAAATCTGACTTCAGGGAAGTTTCCAGAGCTTTGGGAAATCCATATTTCTCCTTGCCAGAAACAGAGCTTCCAGTAAATGTCTTTCAAGCACCGTTATACCCGACTCCTCCTCCACACTGCCAGCAACGGTGGTGTCCTAGGTTTCAAGTCGCTTCAGCTGGTACACAACGAAGCCACTCTCAAGAAGATTCATGGCTCGACTGAATCAACAGTGCCAGCTGTCACAGATCTACACAAACCATTCTGTGCGTGCCACTTGGAACGTCTAGCCGTGGATCTAGGCTTAGGCTACTCAACTCCATGACCAGCCATGCGCATCGATATTAGCAGACGAGCTATGCAATTTTGTCACAGGGAGAGTCCATGTTGATAACGTAGAAGCAGTACTGTCGCAAGAACAGCTCGAATTCATATTCAGTCCGGAAATAAAAACGAGCCCACTGAACCTGTGTGAAGAGCTACAGCACCTCCGTTTTTAAAAAATGCGTGTTTTCCGGGCCTGTGATTGACGTGCCTGTCAAAGCTGACTCCCCTCTTTTTCACAGTGTGTTGAAATTGACTCGCTCTCGTTAAGTGTGTACGTTTTATTGTTGGTGCTTACAAGTTAAAATAACAGCAATTGTTGTTAGTTTATTGCTTCTGTTTGTGTTTATCTTTATACATTACATTTTGTCACCACATGTTATGATGTACATTTGTGTTAAAATTTTCTATTTTGTTGAACTATATTCATTGCGCACGAATGCGTGTTACAGTGTGTGTGCTGCGACCATTGTTGTGAAAATGTATGCGTTTTCATTTCTCTGCAGATCTGAGCCTGTTTCTGTTTCTTGCTTTTCTGTTCATACATATCGGTATATATCCGTTATTAGGACTTTGGAATGATATATTGCTTTTATCATATCTCTCGAGCCTTGCTGTTTATCACATTCGGTTTCCGACATCTACTCCGACCTCGTGTGATAAACAGCAAGGCTCTTGAGATAGGATAAAAGCAATATCCCACGCCAAAGTCATAATAACTGATAATATATGTACTTGTCCTTCATTAGTTAAATAAGCAGTTTTGAATGAGAATACATGATGAGAAAGAAAAGAAACAGGTTTGACATGAGAAGCCACTGCTGGTGGAAGCTTTGCTACAGTAAAGTGTGACGTGAGAAAGTAACATTGGTGTTAAGTACAGTAAAAAAAAAAATCTTGCATTAAAATAAATTGTTCTCAACACCCTGCCGACAAATAACCCCTTTGACCATCCCTCCTCCTTGGTCTGCTTTGAACTTGATCTCTTAAGCTGGCGACAGACTATGTGACTGCCTCATGTGACTCGATCAGGTCATGACATTTCACCTCATTTGCATACCATCCTGCTCGATCAGTCTGACTCAGTCGGGCCCAGTCAGGTGACAGGGCCGAATAGGGCGGGTTCTAAATTTCACTGATCGAGTCTGATCGAGTCAGATGGCTTGTGACCTCTTCTGTGCGGGAAACAAAATTTGGTCTACGTCACGACCTGAACGAGTCATATGAGGCAGCCGCATAGTCTGTCTCCCGCTTTAAACAGCACAGTGGGCTTGGAATAAACTTAGGTCCGCAAAGCAAAACTGGATGATGACACAAACCACCAGTATCACGTTACTCAGCATGGGTGCAACTCACCAAAATGAAAAAAAAACTGAAAGGCAGGGATCCAGGGACCTATGGCCCCGGCAGGGTATAGGGGCAGAGCCCTGTCGGACGATTCAAAGGGTGGGGGGGGGGGGGCAACTTAAGAGAGAGAAATAACAAGACAGACAGACAGTTAAAAAATAGACAGAGACAGTTTGAGTCTGATAAGCCTTGTAAAATTATTACATTGCCTTTGTAAACTTCCAAGATAGAACAACCAAGTTCAAAACGCCCCAAATCGCTTGTGGTCAAATTTCCTTCTTTTTTTCTTTTTTTAATGAATTAAAGTTCAGTTTCTGGTCAAATTAAAAATACTGAAATCAGTGTAAAACAAAGAGTAGCACCCTGGACTTAATAGGTGGTGTCCTGAACAGGCTCCACTGAACTCCACCGAAGTGACTCAGCAGAAGTGCAGTGTGTCCTCGGTTGGTTGCCTCCTGACGGCCTAACATCGATTCGCTCCCCTTGGACTGCTGGTCTCGGATTCTGCGACTTGAACAAACCGGGGTGTAGCTGCGAATTGGGATTCGGAACGAGCGGCGTGGGAGCAACGCCACTGTACGGCCCAGAAGATGGGACAGCAAAAAAGAAAAAAAGAAAGAGTAACACCCATGCGTTACCTGTTTTTCTTCATCTCCTCAGGTGCAACTATCAACCAGGCATGAGAATAGTCTGACGTCCAATCCTGTGAAAACCGCAGTAAAAGGGACATCAAGGCCACAGACTGAAGAGGGACAACATAAAGGGGAGAAGCCAGGGGACATCAAGGCCACAGACTGAAGAGGGACAACATAAAGGGGAGAAGCCAGGGGACATCAAGGCCACAGACTGAAGAGGGACATAAAGGGGAGAAGCCAGGGGACATCAAGGCCACAGACTGAAGAGGGACAACATAAAGGGGGACATCAAGGCCACAGACTGAAGAGGAACATAAAGGGGGACATCAAGGCCACAGACTGAAGAGGAACATAAAGGGGGACATCAAGGCCACAGACTGAAGAGGGACAACATAAAGGGGAGAAGCCAGGGGACATCAAGGCCACAGACTGAAGAAGGACAACATAAAGGGGGACATCAAGGCCACAGACTGAAGAGGGACGACATAAAGGGGAGAAGCCAGGGGACATCAAGGCCACAGACTGAAGAGGGACAACATAAAGGGGAGAAGCCAAGGGACATCAAGGCCACAGACTGAAGAGGGACAACATAAAGGGGAGAAGCCAGGGGACATCAAGGCCACAGACTGAAGAGGGACAACATAAAGGGGAGAAGCCAGGGGACATCAAGGCCACAGACTGAAGAGAACATAAAGGGGAGAAGCCAGGGGACATCAAGGCCACAGACTGAAGAGGGACAACATAAAGGGGGACATCAAGGCCACAGACTGAAGAGGGACGACATAAAGGGGAGAAGCCAGGGGACATCAAGGCCACAGACTGAAGAGGGACAACATAAAGGGGAGAAGCCAGGGGACATCAAGGCCACAGACTGAAGAGGGACAACATAAAGGGGAGAAGCCAGGGGACATCAAGGCCACAGACTGAAGAGGGACAACATAAAGGGGGACATCAAGGCCACAGACTGAAGAGGGACAACATGAAGGGGAGAAGCCAGGGGACATCAAGGCCACAGACTGAAGAGGGACAACATAAAGGGGGACATCAAGGCCACAGACTGAAGAGGGACAACATAAAGGGGGACATCAAGGCCACAGACTGAAGAGGGACAACATAAAGGGGAGAAGCCAGGGGACATCAAGGCCACAGACTGAAGAGAACATAAAGGGGAGAAGCCAGGGGACATCAAGGCCACAGACTGAAGAGGGACGACATAAAGGGGAGAAGCCAGGGGACATCAAGGCCACAGACTGAAGAGGGACAACATAAAGGGGAGAAGCCAGGGGACATCAAGGCCACAGACTGAAGAGGGACAACATAAAGGGGAGAAGCCAGGGGACATCAAGGCCACAGACTGAAGAGGGACAACACAAAGGGGGACATCAAGGCCACAGACTGAAGAGGGACGACATAAAGGGGAGAAGCCAGGGGACATCAAGGCCACAGACTGAAGAGGGACAACATAAAGGGGAGAAGCCAGGGGACATCAAGGCCACAGACTGAAGAGGAACAACATAAAGGGGGACATCAAGGCCACAGACTGAAGAGGGACAACATAAAGGGGGACATCAAGGCCACAGACTGAAGAGGGACAACATAAAGGGGAGAAGCCAAGGGACATCAAGGCCACAGACTGAAGAGGGACAACATAAAGGGGGACATCAAGGCCACAGACTGAAGAAGGACAACATAAAGGGGGACATCAAGGCCACAGACTGAAGAGGGACAACATAAAGGGGAGAAGCCAAGGGACATCAAGGCCACAGACTGAAGAGGGACAACACAAAGGGGGACATCAAGGCCACAGACTGAAGAGGGACAACATAAAGGGGGACATCAAGGCCACAGACTGAAGAGGGACAACATAAAGGGGAGAAGCCAGGGGACATCAAGGCCACAGACTGAAGAGGGACGACATAAAGGGGAGAAGCCAGGGGACATCAAGGCCACAGACTGAAGAGGAACAACATAAAGGGGGACATCAAGGCCACAGACTGAAGAGGGACAACATAAAGGGGAGAAGCCAGGGGACATCAAGGCCACAGACTGAAGAGGAACAACATAAAGGGGGACATCAAGGCCACAGACTGAAGAGGGACAACATAAAGGGGAGAAGCCAGGGGACATCAAGGCCACAGACTGAAGAGGAACAACATAAAGGGGGACATCAAGGCCACAGACTGAAGAGGGACAACATAAAGGGGAGAAGCCAGTCCTCTGTCAGAAATGCTGAATCCTCTGATACCTGATACATCCTACAGTTTGGGTTGCAGGCAACAATCGTGATCCACAATTCGTCAGATTTCAACCCTGCCTGCTATCATACTGGGTAGGAGAGTCCTGCCCATAGCTGCTGTGCACAGATTCACAGTGTATGGGGCACTTCAAAGGCTGCAGGTAGCAAACCAGAGCCCTGAAGTCTGTGAAGAGAAGGTGTTGAGAAATTGAACGCCAAACTGGTGCCCTTCTGAGGATTACGAACCTCCAGAGTGCAGATGACAATACTGATATAGCTGTTTTCTATCACACAACAAGTAAGAATATAGAGACATTCAGAAATAAAAACTGAAATCTTTTTTCATAGGCAAATGGGTGCCCATATACATGCAAAAAAACCTGTGTGCGCAAGCACACAGACAGGTGCACAGACAGACAGACACACACACACAAACCTGTTTGGATGGCGTGATGGCTTTACCGGTGATCTGCAGTTGAGGGTCGTCGTTTACCTCCCCTTCATCGTCCTCTCCTGGCTGCGAAGACACAAACGTTCATACAATATTTTCAAAATAAGAAAATTGAACTAAACAGAAAAGAATAATTTCAAAACTATTTTTGAAAGGGAACATACATAACGGAAAAGAAAAGAAAAAACCTTCCTTAAGTCACATGGCCATATCTGATGATGGAAAAAAAACCTGAACTTGTATTTTCAGCTCTTCTAAGCATAGTGTTCATTTCAAGATCATAATTTATTTTTTTATTTGTTTATTTTTTGCTGTCCCCTCTTTTGGGCCGTACAGTGGTGTTGCTCCCACGCCGCTCATTCCGAGTCCCAACTCGCAGCCACACCTCCGCACGTTCAGGTCGCAGAATCCGAGACCAGCAGTCCAAGGGGAGCTAATCTATGTTAGGCTGTCAGGAGGCAACCAACCGAGGAGACACTGCACTGCTGCTGAGTCACTTCGAAAATCAAGGCAAGGTACAGGAGCAGAGCCCCGTTGGACGATTCAGGTGGGCAACGCAAGAGAGAGAGAGATAACGAGACAGTCAGTCACAATGATGGACAAAGACAGTTTGAACCTGATCAGCCTGGTAAAATTATTACCTCGCCTTTGAAAGCAACATGGCATCACTATGCTGTGTTCAAGATTCCCCAAGACAGACTTCCGGGATAGAAAAATCAAGACCAAAACACCCCAAATCGCCTGTGGTCAATTGTTTGGGGGGGGGGATGAATTTTGTAAAAAACCTGAAATTCAGTTTCTGGCAAAATTAAAAAAACTGAAATCAGTGTAAAACTGAAAGAGTAGCAGTGACTAGCACCCATCCGTTTCCAGTCCAGCCCAATGTGCGCAAAGCCGCCACACTAACACCCACTGTCTGTCTCAGCTCGTCATTACGCTCGATCGCGGTGATAAGTTGCAGGGAGGTCTCTGGTGCCAATCTTCACTCATTCAGCTCTGGCCGATGGCTTCCCTTCACAACCGTTCAACACTAGGCAGGTTTGCATTCATTGCATAAAAATTATTTTTAAAAGCATGCTCAACAATACAATACTGAACATTTGTGGCATCATTTATAATCATAGAAGCCAACATCGGTTAAAGTTACAAAATATTTTTTTTATTACTGGCTGACTAATTTAATTTCGTTTTGTAAAACAAAGCATGACAGAGACGACAAAGAGGGGGGTAGGGACTGGCTTTCATTCATTGCAGTCCTTGACTAGAAGTCATTTCATTGGTTGAAAACTATTAAGGGACAGTAGAGGAATACCTTCATACCAGTTTGGTTTGCATGGGTTCGCCGAGTTGTGAACTGTTAAGGGACAGTAGAGGAATACCTTCATACCAGTTTGGTTTGCATGGCTTCGCCGAGTTGTGAAGTGTGAATGTTTAAACACGATGTACGCTATAGTGTGCCCTCATGCTGAACGGTGGTGCAAGGCATGTACGCTACAGCGAACTCTCCAGTAGAGAGAGTTACCACCCACCTCTTCATTCTCCTCCTCCTCCTCCTGCTCCACATCTCCCCCTTCGTCTTCCTCATCCTCGTCATCGGAACCCTCATCGTCGCTGAAATCAGCATCATCATCATCGTCATCATCATCACTATCATAAACAGTACTTTCATAGCACCGAGTTAGTTTTCATGCACATAATTATCTGCATCTCTGGCGCTCAAACTGGCCATCTGGCAGAATTTTCTGTAAATATTAAAAAAGATCAATATATATTAAAAAAAGAGACCCCCCTAAATCATCCAGCCGGTCCCCTAAAAATTTAGACACCTGTTTGGCATGCCGATTCTGTCCCCCTGATTTTGAAGGTAGCGTTAACATTAATCAGAGGCAGAACAAGTCAGTGACAGAAAACAAAGCAAAATGCATCTGGGGAACACAGATTTCTGCAGTCGAAAAACGATTATTTTCTTGGGAAACAAACAAAACAAACAAACACACAAACAAGAAATCGCCTGGTGAAAGCTAGACATTACAGTCAGCATTTTTGTTTTAACTTGTGACAAATAATCTTGTGAGGAATGTCTCTGCCAGGTAGTGTAATTTTATTTTAATGTTCTCTTTGCTTTGTTAAAGAGTGTTAATAGAGTGCAATTGAATACAAAAGACTTATTTGGATAGCGTCGTAGTGCTGGGATTTATTTTGGAGAAAGAGAGGGGGAAGGAAGAGGGGGAGGGGAGGGGGAGGGGGGAGAAGAGAAAATGTGTAAGACCTGGATAAAAATGTATTGAACACGATCTCATACAAATTCTGGTTTTGTGGGTTAGCTTCTAATCACAGCGATTTATTTTTGAAGAGCTCGTGCAAAACTCGCCTTCCTTGCTTGTTTGCTTCGTGTTTGCTTTGATGAGTTTTGATCATAGATTTTTTATTGTGTACCACTGTATTTTAAAGGCGGTTTTAGTTGCCCTAGTGCTTTGCCTGTTGAAGGTTTAAGAATAAACCGAAATATTGCAATTTTATCAGTGTTTGATTGGTTTTTTATATTGATAAAGATTCTGAGTAAGAATAAACAAACACCTAAACACTTTGGCCATGATAAAGCATCTTTGCTCAGCTTGTTCCCGTTACCTGAATGAAGAGAGGAGATCCACCATACCCAGAGCCTCCATGGTGTCCTGAACCAGCTCTATGCCCCCCTCACCTAGGCTGTTGGCTGCAACATCATGACAAATACGGTTTTAAAAAAAATTGTTTACACTACCCAGCAAAAGAAACTACACTCGTACATTTTCTTATAAGCAGGGCTCCCAGGGACCCCCATTTGGGGGTCTATGAAGCACTAAAATTCTAAAGGACCCTCTAAAAGACTGCAGGGGGTCCCAGGGATGCACTAGAAAAATTATTTTTAGCATTCGCAATGCCACTGGGACCCTCCTTCCCGCCTACTGGGACCCCTTGTTTTGCAGGACGATTGGGAGCCCTGCATAAGTTATAGATACACTGCAGTGGATTCCTGCTAACTCAAAAGAACTGGGTACTTCACATTAACTTTCTGGTCCCAGTTTAACAATCTTTATGCTAAAGGGTCTTTTTAACTCCAAATATTGGCCATCTCAAAAAGAAATGTCAGACCCTCCAATTTTGACGTACGTGATTTTCACTGTATGTATACTTTGGGACATGCTAAAGTGATGTTAATTTCTGTGGAAATGACAGCCGCCTTCGCTTAGCATGAAAATGATCGCAGAGTTTGACCTGATGTGTAGTTTTGGCGTGCACCTCAATTTGCTTCTCTCGGGTATCCCAACGTAGTTGTTAGTTTCCGAGCAAAGCTTCAGGATGTATTGTTTTTGATTCATCCATTCATCCGTGCGCATTTTCATGAAAACCGTTCAGTCAATTTCAAACACTTTTAGGGTACAAGTATTAGAGGATATTAGCTATCAATCGATTGCTTTAGTTATTATTTTAAATTCAAGGTCATGCTGATTAAGGAGTTGAAACTTCAAAACACTTAATCACTAATATCTCGCAAAATTTTGCACGTATTTCAATGTGGTTTTTTTCACAACGTTTTCTGATGAAAGGGCTATAACATTATAATCATGAATTTGTCTGTGCGCTCGTGCGCACGAATCACGGGGTTCGAACCCCAAAGCTGTATCTCAAGAACTGTTGCATGGAATCGCTTCAAATTTACTGTGGTGGTGCATCAAGGTGCACAAAAGGTCCCATACAAAAACAATAACCATGCTGACCTTGATGCTTGACCTTGAAAACATAAATTTCTTCTTGTGGACATATCTTTCACATCGCTGGTCTTACAATGTTCAAATGAGGTGTGCAGATGCATTGACTTATGAAAATTCTGAATATTTAGTACAAGAAAGGTCAAGGTCACAACGGTTATAGTCTGCTGATAAGACCATCTATAACCGGTCATTTACAACCACACATTTTCGAGACATTTATTATTTTGGGGGGCAATTGCTGAGCTTCTTGTCATTGGAGCGCAGATGCGCATGCTGCTGTGATGTGCCCAACTTCAGAGTAGCTTACAAAATTCAGTCAAGGGAATGTACTCACACTACAAATACTTTCATTTTCACCATGTGCATGAGAAGAAAGTCTTCCAAACTCAACTCTAAAAAATGTTTGTGGAGTACAAAAAGCGCATTAATTTTATGCTTTTACACATAGCTTTCACATGGCTGTGTCTGACGGCGGGCGCTCACCATTCAAATCGAGCAGGGTCAGGTGTGCTTTGTTGGCCATGCTCTCACTGAGGGCCACTGCTCCGCTCTGCTTGATCTCATTTCCACTCGCGATCAACTCCTGAAGCCACACACAACACCAGTCAAACAAACCACCAGTAAAATTCATACCAAATAGTCAAACACTTCAAAAATAATAACGTATGTTCAAAGACCAGGTGTACATCAAGCAAAAGGTGATTTCTTTCTTTAACAGAGGAAAACTATAGCTAGATACAGTGATGCACCGAGGATCAAAAAGTGGTAGGACAAACTGTCCTGAGACAAGAGAAATCAATAGGACAATGTCCTGGCTCTTGCAGAAATCAATAAGACAAAGCGTGCCAGTGTTATAAATTAATCAGACATTTGTCCTGACAGGAGAAAACACAATAGGACATTTTCAATTTTAATAGGACAATGGCCTATGACCGGAGCCTCGGGTCATCACTGCAGATATGAAACGCTCTCCATGTTTCTGAATATAGGCAAACATAAGCACACACACACAAAAATGAAGAAAAAAAGAGTATAAAACAGCAAAAGAGCACACACACATCTACCTTGAGTTTAGGCTGGCTGTCGGTGAGGGCTTTGGCTAAGGCCTTGGCCCCTTCAGTGCGCAACAGACAGTCCCCCCTCCCCACACATCTACCTTGAGTTTAGGCTGGCTGTCGGTGAGAGCATTGGCTAAAGCCTTGGCCCCTCCAGTGCGCAACAGACAGTCCCTCCCCCCCTCCCCACACACACCATCTACCTTGAGTTTTGGCTGGCTGTCGGTGAGGGCTTTGGCTAAGGCCTTGGCCCCTTCAGTGCGCAACAGACAGTCCCCAAAGTTGATCACCTCCAGTCCCTGCAACTTGGGCAGCACCTGCACACAGATCGTGTCAATACGTGGTACCTCTTGCATTCCCATATGTTGCACACACACAAAAACAAACCCAACTTGTTCCAGTACTTTTGCACATTTGTCAGAAAACCTGTCTTGTGATCACCCCATACAGTTGCCATCTGGTCACATTACTGCAAGTGAGAAGCTTCTTCATAGTAAGTGTGTGTATAACAAGCCAGAACCTTGTACGTGGTGAAATGCCATCAGAGCGACAGAAAGCTGGAGTCGGTCTTGGCTGGCTTGAATGCTTGGACAAATTGGACGCAACTTCCGGTCAATGGCGTTGGCCGGAATGCAAGAGGGTTAAAATGAAAACATTGTTTTGCACACCTGTCTACCTCAACATTGAACTAGTAGTATTCTATGAAGTAAATTATAATATACCGATCTCCAAGAGAGCCAAAGAAGGCTGCCAAGCATGGGATATAAAATCATAACTTGACATATCATTTGCATATATTAACCCATAGGCTTAGTGTAAATGCACATGAGAAAAGGTGTAAGAATACACCATTGCTAAGAAACCTGACGTCACAGTTATTTATCTTCACATAACATTATTATCATTATCACACATCGAGGTACACTCGCATGCGACTATCTGCAGTGCTCAAACCATATTTTCTTTATTTGCATCAAGTGATGCTTTTAGTAAAACAAAAAGCCCAAACATACTCCTAACCCTATGCCTTAACCCGATAAATGCAAAAAGTTGTTTCTGATGAACATTTTACATGGACAAAAATTGTGAAGAGTAACCCGGACCCGTTAGTGAAATTGCAAATGATAAAAATAGCGGCTAACAACCAGACACTCAAGGTAGTGTCACTGCAGTGAAATTACGCAATCACTAAAATTACGTCATCACTGAAAGTTTGGCATTGGCCAAATGACAATAAACAACTCCGACTTTGGACTGATAATGCTATGCTAGGAGCTTGTCATGGCTAAAGACAATCCCCGCATAACTATGCAGGACATAACATTCTGATGCAGCCTTGGTGTTCTAGCTTGTGTCAATTGGTCCGACACAGCCTTGTGCCAAGGCGAAATACTCAATTCAGGCATCAGAATAGTATGAAGTCCAATCCTCTGAGAACCACAGTATAAGAGCCATCGAGGCCCTAGACTGAAGAGGGACAACACTGAAATGAGTTCCCAACACCACCAAAAAGGCTTAATATAGTGAGACATTTATTTGAACTGCAATTTAACAGAAAGTAAAACACTGAATAAAAAGGTAAAACCTCTGACAAGAGAAGCCAATCATAAATTTGCAGATCCTCTGACAATTCTGACGCCTGTCAATGACACAGCACAGACCTTGGCCATCTCCTGGCCGCCTGCCTCGGTGAAGGTGTTGTCGTTCAAGTTGAGGAGCCTCAGCCGGGGGTTGACACCGATGGCCTCCACCAGGGCCCTGATGCCCGGCGGGTTGATCCCATTCTGCGGCATGGCCAGCTCCTCCAGCGTGCCGATCGCCTGCACAAATAAAACATCAGGAATGAATGTCAAAGATTGAAACAGTGAGGCTAAGAGAGAAGATAACGGAATTGAACAAAGGTAGAGAACTCTCTTTAACACTCTTAACCGCAATTAAAATGACTACCATATTTTTCGGACTATAAGGCGATACTTTTTTCCAAGACTCAGACCCCTGCGCCTTATAAAGTGACTGATAAAATAGTAACAAAATATAGCAACAAAATCTGAAATTTGGGTAAAATTTGGGGGGTGCGCCTTATACAAAGGTGCGCCTCATAGTCTAAAACATACGGTACTCTACTCCCTGTAACCACCAAATTAACTTTGGTAAACGGCACAAAATGAGGTACTTTGTCTTAAAAAATAACTACTTGATGGACTGACTTCAAATTTTCAGGGTTTGTGAATAAATGAAGAATGTTTAAGTTGCAATGGGTTTTTTGTTTGTTATGTGATATTTTGTTGGGGGGAATATGGCAATTTTTACTCAAAAATACATATATGTTAATAAAACAGACGATAGACAGGGAGTACAACACCCATCATTATTATTCACTTACTTTTTTCTTGCTAAGTGGTCAGGTTCACCATCTCATTTGTCTACATCAAACATTCATCCTTTCTATTTCATCAAGAGGTAAGCTAATATCACTGTCAGAGTCGTCAGACATCACAAGTTCATACGGTCACCGAGTCGGAAAAAAAAGCTTCACCAAACTTTCTGGCTGCAAAATCCAGTACAAAAATATAGCACTATGGTACAAATGCCACAACTAGGGATGAGAACAGTATGTCTGTGAACGTTTTTGATTACCACGCCACGTGGGCAGCCACACTCAGACTTCGGAGGATATGGCAATCAAGGTGTTTTTGTGTGGTTTTTTTTAAATCATTTTATTTTATATACTTCATATTGCTTTGTAATGTTTTTCTTCTTGATTGTTTTCTCTCATATTTGTAAAGCGCTCTCAGGATGATTTTTTATCATCGAAGAGCGCTATAGAAGCTTTCTTTATTATTATTATTATTAATAAGGTTAACATTCACACTGCGCACCTTGAAGGCAGCAGCCAGGGCAGTGGCGCCCTCATTCTCCAGACGGTTTCTCCCAGACACAAACGCCTTCAGTGCCAGAGGCTTGCCTGCCGCCATGCTGTTCTTGTGGCACTCCAGTAAACACTGAGACAGCATCTGTCAAAACAACACAGACAATAGTGTCATCCCAACAGACACAAACACCTTCAGAGCCAGAGGTTTGCCTGCCGCCATGCTGTTCTTGTGACACTCCAGTAAACACTGAGACAGCATCTGTCAAAACAACACAGACAATAGTGTCATCCCAACAGACACAAACACCTTCAGAGCCAGAGGTTTGCCTGCCGCCATGCTGTTCTTGTGACACTCCAGTAAACACTGAGACAGCATCTGTCAAAACAACACAGACAATAGTGTCATCCCAACAGACATTGTGCCAGCATCTGTCAAAACAGCACAGACAATAGTGTTATCTCAACAGTCACAAACACCTTCAGAGCCAGAGGTTTGCCTGCCGCCATGCTGTTCTTGTGACACTCCAGTAAACACTGAGACAGCATCTGTCAAAACAACACAGACAACAGTGTCATCCCAACAGACATTGTGCCAGCATCTGTCAAAACAGCACAGACAATAGTGTTATCTCAACAGTCACAAACACCTTCAGAGCCAGAGGTTTGCCTGCCGCCATGCTGTTCTTGTGACACTCCAGTAAACACTGAGACAGCATCTGTCAAAACAACACAGACAACAGTGTCATCCCAACAGACATTGTGCCAGCATCTGTCAAAACAGCACAGACAATAGTGTTATCTCAACAGTCACAAACACCTTCAGTGCCAGAGGTACAGCCCCCTGAAGCTGAAGCATTTTTTATATAAAGAAGCAAAGTCTTCATTTCCTGACAATAAAACATTGTCTTACACATGCCGGATAAAACAGCATTGCTTACCTCTCCACTGATTGTGGCGTTTTAGCAACAAAGCACTGTATCATGACTTCGTCATCACGGTAGTTTTCACAACTGAAGACTTTTGCTTTCAGTTTCACGGTACAAGCTTCTCGTGAACAGCGATGTTATTTCTTCTTTCTTTAAACAGCCTCCTTCAGCTTGCTGAAGATTCTGATGTGCATAAAACTGGGGGACTTTTAGAAACTTCGAAGTTGCATTGGCACACACTGTAGAAAGCGTAACTATCCTAGTCTTCATGGGACACATCGTTGATGGAAAATTGTTCTCTATACCGAGGAACAAACTTCGGTAAACACAACGCAAGTTCCTGGTTTTGTTTGACGCCATTTTGTTCAGCAAAAAAGCTTATTGCACATGCACAGATTACGGTTTCTGGGATAATAAATGTTGGATTGGCATTTGGAATGGCTGTGGAAATGACACACATGTTGACTTCCACGTGGATTTGACTTTTTTCCTTGCGCTTTCGGAATCCTGTCATAATTGGAATTGCGTCTGGAAAACGGAAAAATTACAGTAAATATGGAATGTTGGTAACTATGCATATACACACAATGTCACACACACACACTAACAAAAATACATCAATTTTCCTATTGTTGTTGCACTACCTTTCCCCCGCCGATGCCCAGTCCGTTATTGTTGAGGCGCAGCTCCTGCAGGCTGTAGCAGGAGGGACTCTTGAGGAGGTCCACCAGTCCCTCGATGCCGCGCGGACCAAAGGCGTTGTCACTAAGGTCCAGCTCCACCAGGTGGCACCCCGCCGCCATTATCGACGCTCCCAGATGTTTCTGACGACAGGGGAACGCTTCGTTTTACGCCAAGTCAAACTGATCAACTCATTCGCATCCTTCTGCATATATGTGAAGCCGTCATTAAGGACGAATCGCCTAATTGTATGCAGAAGAAATATAAAGTTGTCAGTTTGACAATTTCACTTCAAGGGAAGTTAATCTGTGCGCACACCATAATTTGGTCATTTCTAAACTCGGTCCGCTCCCCTAGACCACATTTATGCATCTTACTTTGCGCTTGTAGAGGTCTGTAGCGAGGAAACCAATTTCTGTTAAAAAAAATTATATAAAAAGTCTGAACTGTAGTTTCCCTATTGCTATACCTGAAGTGAAGACCTGTAATCCTCTTTCGTTTCTCTTTTAGTTTATGCCTGTTTTGTTGGTGTGTATGGCTGGAGTGATTTGTTGAGATTTTTTAACAATTCCAAATCATGCGATTTCTAGGCTCGCAGCTTCGTGTAATGGTTGCGATGCGATTGAGTTAAAATCATAGCTGCCAACCTTGGATAAATGAAATTCCTAACAAAAAGTATGGGGATTCGGGGGTCTTCAGCGGCCCCCGGTAGGATCCAGGAGCAACGCCCATGGTGGGGCAACGTCCCTGAAGCTGAAGGTTTTCTATGAACTGAAGCTGCAAATATTGACTCTTCGTTTTTTGGTTTTTTTAAACTACACTTTGATAGATAAAGGTATCAAATTTGAATCAATATCTTTTATATATAAAAAGTCTATGAAAAATCCTACTTTTAAAGTTCAACTGGCTGACACGTTCAACTTAAAATTAAGAAAACGCATTAAAAAAATCCTTCAGTGCCCCTATCCTTCCTTGGAAATGTCAAAATCAGGAAAATCAGATAGTCTTCTGGATTTTCCTGATAGTCTTTAGAAATCTGGATATTCCTGATAAATTCCTGATAGTTGGCAGCTATGTAAAATGTTTACTTTTTTCCCCCCATGAAAATACACAGATTGGCTTCAGGCATCAGAACTGTCTGGACCATATTCATATTGGTAATCTTATGATAACTACGATGAAAAAGGCTCTCAAAGTCCCAGAGAGACCAGAGTGACCACATTGAAATCCATTCCAAACATTATCAAAAGACTATGTTTCTCAAAGTCCCAGAGAGACCAGAGTGACCACATTGAAATCCATTCCAAACATTACCAAAAGACTATGTTTCTCAAAGTCCCAGAGAGACCAGAGTGACCACATTGAAATCCATTCCAAACATTACCAAAAGACTATGTTTCTCAAAGTCCCAGAGAGACCAGAGTGACCACATTGAAATCCATTCCAAACATTACCAAAAGACTATGTTTCTCAAAGTCCCAGAGAGACCAGAGTGACCACATTGAAATCCATTCCAAACATTACCAAAAGACTATGTTTCTCAAAGTCCCAGAGAGACCAGAGTGACCACATTGAAATCCATTCCAAACATTACCAAAAGACTATGTTTCTCAAAGTCCCAGAGAGACCAGAGTGACCACATTGAAATCCATTCCAAACATTACCAAAAGACTATGTTTCAGCAAGAAGTCACTTTAACCCTTTCACCGCCAGCCAGTTTTCAGCAAAAAATATATCATTAAACGTAACTGGGTAGAGGAAATAAAAAATCTACAATATTGCAAATTCAGCTGTGACATTTATATCATTAGGCCTATCCTTACCTCCCAAAATTAAGAAAATAGGGTCTTTGGACAACAGGCCCTGATTTGATGCCATTTAGTGACATGGCTGTGAAACCATTGTGGTGCCAAAATGCGACATTGGCGGTGAAAGGGTTAAAATGCTATTACTTCTATAAAGACAATAATAGAGAATACACTCGACAACAACAAACTAGTAAAGCCTCTGCCACTACAAACAAATCCTTCCAAATCCTCAAATGTGCAAATCAGAATCCTCTGACAATTCTCACGAGCGTAGCTTATAAATTAGAAATGGGAGCACTGGAACCATAAACACATCCACACATCCTCACCCATCCTCTCCCCTGCTCAACCCCTGCATCACAGAGTCACACACACAGACACAAACACACACACACAGTCACACACACACACACACACACACATACACACACAGTCACACACACACCAGACCTGTTTACCCCTATTTTGCCAAGTTGTAATTTCTGAAACAAAAAAACACGTAATTTTGAGAAAAAAACTGTAATCCAACGCGTGACCAATGAACGTCGATATCGTACTGACCTGAGTGTGCAATACTAATGTCCGTCGAGCAGTAGACACAGAACACATGCTCGTCACCTAGTGCTGAACGACGTATTCCTGGAATTTTGAGGTAACTTTCCCAGAATTTCTGTGCCACTTTTGATTTTCGACCAGAAGATACAGAAGCTTCGGAATACACTCGCTTGGACACCATTTTGAAACAAAAAAGGAAATGGCGCGAAATGACTTTTCACCGCATCGTTTCAAAAGCTTCGCTTACCGACGCAACTGTAGTTTTTTTAATTTATATTTAGTATTTTTTTCCCCCTATTTTTTTTCAGTAGCCGTAATTTGACTTTCCCCCCGTAAAAATTACGGCAAAATCGGGATGGTAAACAGGTCTGCACACACACACATATTCTCACCAGTGCAGGAGGTATTTCTGTCTTGAGTCGTCCAGTGAACATGTCGCTCCACAAGGCCCGCTGAAAACACACAGTGACTTTCAAACACTGGTGATTTTCTCAAAGAACAGCTTTTAAATTGTCTTTAGCACTTTAGCTAAATAATTCATTTGTAATGATCATAAATCACATAATAATAGAGCAAACTCTATGAAACCAAACAAAAATAAAAGAACAGGCAATCTATTGGTAATCTTTCACACTCACACAAAATGAGAAAAGATAATAAAAGAGATGAAACCTGAAGTTGTAAAATTTGTTGTTGACTGTTTGACGATATCCCTTCATGGTTTTCTTTCCTCCTCCCAGCCTTTTCTTCATATACTGTGGTTCGTTGAACGATGGTTTTGCCATACCACTAACTGAGCTTCAGATTGTTTTCAGACTTCACGGATCATATGACCCCTGATTAAATTTCAATACAATGCATTAGCTTGCAGGCATACATGTGTGTGTGTGTGTGTGTGTTTGTTTGTGTGCGTGTGTGTGTGTTTGTGTGCGTGCGTGTGTGTGCATGAACATGCGCATGTGTGTGTATGAATAGAACAGAACTTTTATTGAGATAAAAAGTCAATGTAGTAGTTGGCACACATACATCATTACATGTATGAAATGAAGGTTGAAATGACATTCTCTCTCTCTCCAATCATGCTTAATAATTGGCATGCACCAGACAGGCGCATTACAAAATGTAAGCATGCGTCATTTGAAGACGGAAAAAAGTGTGAATGGCACGGGTGTGCCAACAATCTGAGGCTGTGCACTGACAATGACATTCAAACAACTTATAAAGTTGACCCACCTCAAACTCGGGGTGTTTTTCCAGTGCTTTGGCCATGACCTCTGCAGCTTCCACGCCCAGCGTGTTCCCCTCCATACGTAGCGCCCTCATGTGGGCACACTGTACAATCTCCTCCACTAATTCTTTAGCTGAAACACCATAGCAAGCCATATCAAAACGTAATCCCAGTGTGTAAAGCGTAGCGCCCTCATGTGGGCACACTGCAAGATCTCCTCCATCAATTCTTTGGCTGAAACATAGCAAGCCATATTAAATTCCCAGTGTTCCCCTCCAAGCGTAGCACCCTCATGTGGGAACATTGCCTGATCTCCTCTACTAATTCTTTGGCTGAAACACCATAGCAAGCCATATTAACAAATTCCCTGTGCTCCCCTCCAAGCGTCTCACCCTCATGTGGGGACATTGTTTAATTGCATGATTTCCTCCACCAATTCCTTGGCTGGAACATCATAGCAAGCCATATCAACGTTAATCCCAGTGTGTAAAGCGTAGCACCCTCATGTGGGAACATTGTATGATCTCATCCACCAATTCCTTGGCTGAAACATCATAGCAAGCCATATCAACATAATTCCAGTGTGTAAAGCTGCAAGCATAAAGCCCTCATGTGGGGGCATTGCATGATTTCCTCCACCAATTATTTGGCTGAAAAGTGTACCATAGCAAGCCATATTAACAAATTCCCAGTGCTCCCCTCCATACACAGCGCCTTCATGTGGGAACAGTTTGATTGCATGATCTCCTCCACCAATTCCTTGGCTAAAACACCATAGCAAGCCATATCAACAAATTCCCTGTGCTCCCCTCCATACACAGCACCCTCATGTGGGGACATTGTTGGATTGTATGATCTCCTCCACCAATTCCTTGGCTAAAACACCATAGCAAGCCATATCAACAAATTCCCTGTGCTCCCCTCCATACACAGCACCCTCATGTGGGGACATTGTTTGATTGTATGATCTCCTCCACCAATTCCTTGGCTGAAACATCATAGCAAGCCATATCAACATAGTCCCAGTGTTTCCCTCCAAGAGTAGCACCCTCATGTGGGGGGCACTGTACGATTTCCTCTACCAATTCCTTGGCTGAAACATCATTCATAGCAAGCCATATCAACGTCATGTGGGGGCACTGTACAATTTCCTCCACCAATTCCTTGGCTGAAACATCATAGCAAGAAGAGCTTCAGATTGTTTTCAGACTTCTACTCCTAGGCTAAATATAGATATGACCTTACAAACAAATTTTCGATTTTTCAGCATACGAAGAAGTTCATGAAGAACGTTTGACAAGTTAATCACTTAATGGCAAACTAACCTTAGGCACCAACAAAAAAAAAATGCCTGTTTGGGGTTTCATCAGTTTGAAAAATAGGGTAGGTAGGTACTATGGCTTTCTTTCTTTTTTTAAAACTTATGTGTCCATGTGTGTGAATATATTTATATATTTTAATAAAACAAAACAATGTATACTTTTGCACTTGTGATGTTTTATGTTTCTGTTTGCTTGCTTACTTTCGTTTTCTTTTTTCTCATTCGTCAAAAAAAAAGCTTAGGGTTGGTGGCCCAAAACTAGGGTCGGTCAGGAAACAGGAAACCAACAATTTTCTTGGGGGGGCCTTAACTCTAACCTGTTACTAAATTACTTTAGAACTAACTTCAAAATAACCACAGAACACCAATGACCTCAAGCTTTTAAGGATTTTATGTCACCTCTTCGTCAGGAAGATGAGTTTAAAACTGACATGAGATTAAAGTTTCAAAGGCACAGCTAGTGGGAGGTGTACCTTTTAACTCAAGTTTCTCTGTCAGTCTCTTTCCCTTGTTTGTCTCGGACTTGTTGCCAGATCCATTTTTGGATGCAAAATAGCTTTCATGATGGGTAGGTTGCTCAGCATTAACCCTTTCACCGCCAATGTCGCATTTTTGCACCACAATGGTTTAACACCCATGTCACTAAAAGGCATCAAATCAGGATCTGTTATCCAAAGACCCTATTCTCTTAATTTTGGGAGCTAAGGATAGGTTTTACTGTCAATACGTCACAGAGGAATCCTCAATAATAGACATATTGTTTTCTCTACTCAGGTAAGTTTAATGGAACATTTTTGCTGAAAAATGGCTGGCGGCGAAAGGGTTAATAGCATTCGAGACATTAGTTTGTTGCTCGGGTGGATCCATAAAGGATACGAGTAGCAGCACGCTGACACGGAATTCAAAATTACTGCAGAACACCAATGGTCTCAAGCTTTCGAGGATTTTATTTCACCTCTTCGTCAGGAAGATGAGTTTAAAACTGACATGAGATAAACTTTAGAACTAAGTTACTAACCCTATCCCTTTCCCAAAGCATTAGTGCCAAAATAACTTAGTTATCTGCACTTGTTTGCAACTTACTGTAGATACTAGATACGATATAAGGATAGGGAAATGGCAAGGGGATCATGTTGGGGATCCACAAGGAGACCTGACTGGCTGGGCAACTAAATAAGCTCAGGGTGTTTTTGTTCATCTTGTCCGACCTGGAACCTCGACCGGTATGGTGCCAATGAATCTAAGTGTTGATTGTGGGCATTCATCTGGAAGAAGAAGAGGCCTAGGGTTAGAAGTTAATACTGCATTTTTGTAGAATTATAGGATTATAGCTCACAAAAGGAAAACGAAAAGAGAATTCTTCTTCTTCTGGACGAGATTGCAGTAGACAACCGCCATCATAACTTTTTCTTCTTCTTTTTTTTCCTGTAGAGCAACCACAGTCACTTCTGACTATTCTGTCGCTGTAACTTTAGGGGAATCTGCGGAAATGCGCACTGAGGTACTATTGAGAAGAAAAAAAAGTTGACAGTAGAAGAAGAAGACAGAAAACCTGGCCCAGCCAGCCAGGTTCCGCTGATCGGCCCCTAACGTGATGCCGTGCCAAGCGAGAGAATGACCCAGCCAGCCAGGTCCCGCTAATCGGGCCCCAACGTGATGCCGCGCCATTGGGAAAAGAAAAAGAAAAAGAGAGGTAGGATGGGTTAAGTTATTGTGATTTGGAGACCCAGGACATGAAGGTGCCCAAGGTCCCCGCCTCAACAGCCTGCTCCGGGAGGTTGTTCCATGCCTTGATGGTGCGTGGCAGGAAACTGGCCTGTCTGTATTATGTGCGGCAGTAGATCTGGGCCAGCTGCTTGGTGTGGGCTCGACGCTGGCGTTGTGGTGCCAGGGTCAGTTTGTCTTTCATAGTCTTCATGGTAACGAGTTCGTGATGGAGTTTAACTTTAGGCAATATTAACATTTCTTCCCCTCAACCCAAAACGGTACAAGTGCAGTTGTAGTGCACGCGCACAATAACTTCACTTGCGCTCCAACTGTCAAGTGTACTATCCGGGACAGAAAATATTGGTGATTTTTTTTAATGGAAAAAGTGATAACACTGATATTGTCATTCTTCAAATCCCCTATAGAGACAGCACTTTTTCCGTCTAAGATGGTTCAGATAGTGTTGTGAGGGGAAGAACTCTTGCTGTTTCTCTTCTTTGTTGCAGTGAGGGCCACTTCAGTTGCTCGAGCATAGATGACACGCCGGCCATGACACGCTTGATATGTTTCTGAAGCGGCGAAGTATGAATCTTATATTGAATTATAATGAGGCCTCGTTAGGCCCATGTCAATGTTAAGATGGCTTGTGCCAGCCTAAATGGTCTGTGTTGAAATGTCCTCTGTTCAGCAGCATGTTTGATGTTGGCATTGTCGCAGTCAAAAAAGTCGCTCGTTCAAATAAATATGAGTGTGTATTTGCGACAACCACAAATTTCACTCTATCTTTACTCGAACCATTTACCTAACCCTAACCCTAGAAAAAATTGAAATTTGTGGTTCATGAACGAGCGACTTTTTTGACTGCGACAGGCATAGTTACAACTGTTGAACTGATTTTTTTAAACTTGAACGCTGTATTCATGAGTAAATAGTACTAAATAAAGAGAACTGAAGAGTCACCACAGACCATCTTCCGCTTTATCCAGCTTCCATCCTCTGCCTTTGAAGCTCAGTTCGTCCTGTGAATCGACTTTCGCTTGAGCGAGCTGCTCTGTAACATCGTCGACACTAGCAGAAGACATGTTGATGATAAAATGTCGAAGAACAACGTCCTCGCTGGAGCCCTGTTGCCTCGCTACGAAAATGGCGCTGAACAATACCACACTTCCGGTTTATTCGGTCAAGGGAGAATAACCTCGCTGAAAGAGAGGAATTAACCCTTTCACCGCCAGCCATTTTTCAGCCCAAAAATAACATTAAGCTTAACTGGGTAGAGAAGAAAAAAATGTATCTGCAATATTAGGATTTTTTCTGTGACATGTATAACATTAGACCTATCCTTACCTCACAAAATTAAGAAAAAAGGGTATTCGGATTTGATGCCGCGACATGGGTCATTTGATATCTATCAAGATGGCTGTATGTTGTTCTTGTTGTGTGTGCGTGTGTTTAGTATGTAGGCCTATATAATAGTCAAATAAATTGTCTTTATTTTGATAGCATTGGTCGTTTTTATACACAAAGTATTTGTTTCCAAAAATGTGAAAATTCTTATTGCAACTGAAATCGAGATCTAATTTAAAATTGCTGTCATAACAGAGCCGATGGTTTATTTGCTTTTAAAATGTGCGTGTAACAATTTTTAATCTATTTTCAGATTATGTGTTTGTTTTCATTTCTCATTTTTTCATTTTAGAAAAGTTCCATTGAACTTTAGAACGATTATAATCCTATCACCCCAAAACATGCTACAAACGTGCATGACCCTGTTGCTTTTCTTATGTTGAGCCAGGTCGAAAGAATCAGAGAACAACTTGAATATACGAACATTAAAATATAGAGAACGTTTAGAAAGGATGCTGAGAGTTTATATTGATGGAGAGGGATAGGAGAGATATGGGGGAAGGAAAATGAAAAGGCAGAAGAGGCTACCAAGTCCTGACGCTGTATGGGGTGATAGCAAGTTTGGGCTGCTTTATGGCTTCTTTGTGGTTGTGACGTAAGATGGAACGCGCGCCCCCCCCCCTTTCTCAGCTACCCCCCCCCCCCCCCCCCCCCCCCCCCCCTGCCCCCTACACCCCCCCACTTCACAGAAACACGATTCACGGCGGCATCTTTTTGTTCTCCGTATTTCCTCCTAAGCACGTGCTCTTGACATTTTAGTCTGGCAGGATAGCAATGTTAGGTATGTGATGATGATGTAATAATCAGCAGGTGATGATAGCGTCGTCTCGTGACTTGTCGACTGTTACTAACCAGTCATAGGCCCTTATCGATTTAAAATTAACTTAAGGGGGAGATGGGTAGGGGGAGGAAAACCGCCTAACATTCTCTTGCTGACAAGACTACCAAAACCTGGCTGAGCAACACTGTAGAATCAACCTCTCTACCTGCCAGTCATATTAGCCCAACTCGTGAGTACTATTGAATAAGGCAGTTGTGTAAAATACTTGATTGAGATCTGTTTTTGTTTGATTCTATTTTTGATCTAGATCCTATGTTCCATGATGAATAAGGAGTAGATGTGTCAGTGAAAAGAATTGGTAAACATGCTGTTCTAATTATGTGCACTTATTATGTTTGTGTGTGATTTTTTACTTTAACTCTTTTGGTACCAGAACCGGATTGTGTGCCTATTTTTATGCCTACTTTTTGCTGGGTTTTCTACATTCATGTGTGTGTGTCAAACTTGCAGCTTTTGTACATCCCCTTATTTTCCAAGTGTTGGATTGAGAGTGATGTTGGCTTGATCATAGATTTTGATCTAGCCTTTTACTGAATCATACCAGTTGATTCCAGTACACCTTTTATGTTTTACCGATTTCAGTTTGGTAACTGAAATTCAGGTTATTTGTTATTAGTGCTATTGTACAAGGGCAGCCTTCTAGCCGGTTGGGATCCACTAATTCCCTGCCGGCTGAAGCCCCTATCTCTAATCCATAGAGATCTACACCCATGTTTACCTGTGATTATCAGCAGGGCATCATGGTCAGGACACTTTATCCCTGACTCACAAGCATCAAGACGGGGCCGCCGCCAAGACACCACCGCACCCAGAATCCGCGAGGAGACCACGCCTGAGCCGTGCCATCCCGCGACCGGAACGACTGGGAGCTACTCTACACCAAAGAGCAAGCCTAGTCACCCCAGCACTCGCCGATCCCTACGGAGGAACTTGACAACAGTTAAGTCCACAGGACCGTGCAAATCATTTGAACTTTCCTCCGGACACTGAAGATAATTAGTGACCCTTCCGGCTTGGGGCCTAACCTTCTAGAAAGACAAAAGTCTTGTAAAATCCTGTCGGATTTAATTGTTTTCTCATTCATATTTTGTTTTGGCGCCATTGAGCTACTTTATTCTTATTGCTGCATAATCTTATGCAGATTTGCGAGTAAATAAAATACAAGTGTACAAATAATTCTGAACCCTTTGGTCAGACCGATGAGAGTGGAAGTTTTGTAATTTTCATGTAAAAACCTACTTCTCTCTGTCTGCCATTTAGAGCAAACTACCACTTGTACTTCATTCAATCATACGAGCCAGAAATATAAATTTATTAGATGAAAAGGGGCCGGGAAAGTTGCTCACCTCCCACACCCTAGAGAAGTGGGCCCAAGGAAAAGTTTCTAATTGAAAATTTAACACACTAAAAGTCCTCCCTAGAGACTTCGCCTTTAACCCATTACCTCGTCACAGTGGTTATCAAACACAACCGCGTTCGTTGCCATGCACGCTTTAAGAGTGTGTTCTGAAAAACATGAGAATATATTTTGCATTGAAAATAAGTATCATAGTTTTCGTGTTTAGCCTATCCGTGCACTATTTAAGAGTGTTCTGAAGAAGAAAAACACAAATAAGAAAATGTCATATTTTGCAAAAGAACTTTATTTTTGTGTTTATGGATGTATTTAAAGTGGAAACAAAATATAAAGATTAAAAAAAGTCCGAAAAAATATTTGGTAAAAAAGGGGTTAAGGGCGGACGCGCGAGCGCTGCTCGTGTTTTATTATAGAAACGAGAGAGAGAGAGAGAGAGAGAGAGAGAGAGAGAGAGAGAGAGAGAGAGAGAGAGAGAGAGAGAGATTTTCTTTGTTTTGTTCTTTGATTCCCCCGTGGGGATACCGGGGGGTCTTTTGTATAAATAATTCCCCACCTTCTGGAAGTTCTGTGCTTGTAACTTCCTCTAATCTGTCACTCTCTTTGACTATGCCTTTTCCATTTGCTTGCTGTCATCTATTATCTTTTTGCCTTACCAGTCCATTCTCCTGACTTTTTTTCACGAAACACTTTCAAAAAGATTTCCTCCAGCCGAGGTCGGACTTGCTGGGCCTAACTATTTCTTAGTTAGACGTATAACGGCAGCATGACGCATCTGCGCTCATAATCACAGGAAACTGTCTGAGCGATCGAAGAAGAAGAAGAAGTTCTTTGATTGTAGGTACATCTTGATTTTGGCCCCCATGCAGTTCCAAATAATTATACGATATTAGATATAGAGTCAAGTTGGCCGGAATGGGACAGATGTAGGCCTACATGTAATGGGTCGATCCTGCAGGTACTGCCAGGAAAGACCTGAATATAGTGTGAACCGTGACAGGAGCCTGTGTTCAAAGACCCACCACGTCACGTGTCAAAATCACGGTTTTCCCTCTTATAGATGGTAAGAAATATTCCTAGCATAAGGCCGTGTACACACATAAGCGGATATTCCATGCGGAAACTCGTGCGTAATCCATAAATAAGAGTAACAAAGAAGGGACGAGATTTGCGCACGTGTCCGAATTTCCCCTATATGCGTAAAATTGTATCCTTCTTTCTTCCACTTATTTAGGGTTTTCCGTACGGAACTTACGCGTCTAATGTGAACCCGGCCTTAGAGGGAATGTGACAAGTGACGTGGGGGGTCTTTAAAGAGCACGAGAACAGCATAGCATGGTGCACCAATGCAGCTTATACTACTGGGCCAAACATAATAAAACTTGGCAAAATGTGACAAAGGTGATGCCCATTATGTTAGTTTTACCAAATGGCATGGGATTGAAATGTACTCTCAGCGAGTTTGGCTTTATAATTGAATGTACCTAAAGATACAGAAAATATATCAATCATATCAAAATTGTCCCCCTTGTTCTGATGTCAGTTTATTAAAGGGCAAGCCACATGAACATACTCCCAGTAAGTTTGATTCTTAAATAGAAGTATGTTTGACACATAGAGCTGTGCGCAGTAGCTATACATAATTTTATTGGATGACAGCAAGCGGCCATTTCAGAGTCAATCACTTAAAAGGTGTTTCATGAAAACTAACCCTAACCTTGTCCTAACCCTATCCCTTACACAAGAAAGGTAAAACGTTGCTCATATGCAGTGACAATGTCTTGTGGGGCGCAAACAAAGCTTAACCTTTGCAAGTGACGAAAATAGCCGTTTTCAGCCAGCCAATCAAATTGATGCATGGTTACTACGCATTGCTCTATGTTGTATTGACAGCAAATAAAGGGATTATTACCCCCAACTAAATATAAAGTAATGTCCCATATGGCTACGACCGGGAGGACGTAAAACTAAGTTTTCCATAAAGGGATGTAAGTCATCAGAAACCATAGTCTGCTTAATTCAGCAGAAGTTTTCTCCTTGTATTGTTTTAAATTTTGCTTTTGTTTTGTTTGTACTATCAATCAATCACCTTGCTACTGTATCAATGCTATAGATCTGAATCTCCCTGTCAAAACCTTTCCTATTAAGATTCCATTTAGGTATTTGGCACTAGGTATTTTATAGTCACAGGGGCGTCTCTGTGACATTTGAGTTGCTCCCACCTGGAGAGAGCGTCGCAGCCAGAGGCACGCCACCCAATTTAAAAAATAAAATTTGGCATGCAATTTTTGTGTGACAGGAAGGAAGGGGAGGGTGGGGGGTAAATTTTGACCAAATGACTTTTTCGTTGCCACTGGGTTTAACGTGTGCTAAGTGCATGGGCACACAGGACCTCGGTTTATCGTCCCTCCCGAAAGACTCTACGTTCAGACCGTAAGGCCTAGTGCAAAGTGAGAGGAAAAATCCTGTTGCCAGGTTTGAACTTGGGTTTACTTGACCCAAGGCGAACGCGTTACCTCTGTGCCACTCTACACCATGTAGATGATGTGACTACGCGACCCAAAAATAATTCACCGATCCTCCCCCCCCCCCCCCCCCCCCCCCCCCTTCACTATAATACGGACTACTGAGTGTCCACCTCCCTGTTAAGACCCCTCCCTATATTAAAAGACCTCTTTTTGCCGATATTCCAAGGTCTTACTAGGGAGGTTCCACTGTATTACAGTAGAACCTCAATCCCTATTAAGACCTTGAAATATCAGCCCCCCAAACAGGTCCTTGTAGGGAGGTGGACACTCAGAAGTCCGGAAGTAAAGGGGGGGAAAAAAGGTAACAATTGTTTGTGTCACATCCATTCTCACAGCGTGACAGCGCTACCAGGTGCGTGCGAGAGGAACATCGTGGGACAAGGCCTTTGGGGACCTTCACAAAATCAGCTGTATTCACGAAGTCCTCTTGGCTGCGAGAGTGGGGATGTCCCCTGGGCTGGGATTCTCTACTAGAAACAAACTGCTGTCTGGCTTTTTCTCTAACTAGAAAATGTGTGCATGTGCATGCATATAAACGTGTGTGTGTGTCTTTACCGTTGTGATGCTATCAAGCAAAGGTCTTTTAGCAAGTTGTCTACTCCTGTGATCTTCGTAGTTTTTTTAATTTTTTTTAATGAAATGCGAGTTGAGATGGGAGTTGGATACCCGCGTGCGTGTGTGCACACATGCATGATCGTGTGTATGTGTGTGCACAGGTGGATGTGTGTGCGTGTGTGTGCGTTTACAGTTGGATATGTATTATGTTTTAGCTTCAGTGGAAATCTGCTAAGTCAAAATTGAAGGGATTGACATTTTATTTTGATAGCCAATATTCTGAGTTAACGTAAAAGACCTTTATTATTATCAAACTGGGACCACAACATTAATGTGAGTTATCCAGTGTTTTTGAGTTACCTGTTTTTAAGTTAGCAGAACTCCACTGTATATCACATTATCAGTGAATGAATGAATGAAATTTGAGGCTTTACGTCCTCTCGACCTGGGAAGGCACATATGGGACATACTGTATATCATCAGTATGCTTGAGTCCAGATTATATTAGGTGTGAGCGAGTCTGCATGCTTGAATTGTGTGCACTTGCATACACGTATGTGTATGAGAGTGTGTGTGCATGTGTGTGCAGCGAGTGTGTGGTTTCATACAACACTGCATATTATTGTATTTTGATTAACGAAACAAATGCTGAAAAGGTTCTTTCTTTGAACAACTTTATTGATCTGACAGCAGTCATAACCTAAATGCAAACTAAATTTACTCATGAACCAAAGTACAATCCTTCACTCATTGGCTACACTGCATTCGTCAAACAAACGTTAAAATGTGGCAATATTCAAATTTCATTCGTAAATCCAGGGTGCTTGGGAAGCGCCGTAGTACATGAGTTCGTCTGGAGTGAACCACAGGCTTATCTCCCTTTCTGCGCTCTTCACCGAGTCACTGCCATGGCAAACGTTGCTGGAACAGACAAACACAACCAGTTATAAGAATAAATTTCGGTAAAGGTCAAGATGTGCCACCCCCCCTACATTTCTCGGTTAATTCCATTTTTCCGTTTTTGCTTTTCTTACCAAACATAAAGCTGTATTTTAGGAACCTTTTCAGCTAATTATCTTTTTGGAATAATAACCCTAACCCTAACCCTAACCCTAACCCCCCTCCTATAAGACGGAAACATGCAATGAACCACGACTGTGACAAATGTGCGGTGTATTGCAGTACATAGGGGGGGGGGGGGGGGGGGGGGGGGTAGGTTTAGGTTTAGGGTTTACTGTTATTATTCCAAACAGATAATTAGCTGAAAATACAGCTTTATAGTGTTTGGTAAGAAAGGCAAAAACGGAAAAAATGGAATTAACCGAGAAATGCAGGGGGTGGCGGCACATCTTTACCTTTGCCTAAATTTCTCACAATGCTTTCAGGAAGAAAACAAAATAAGCAGCTAGAGTGTGAAAACGTTAGAACAACCAGCCGTGCGGCAGCATTTTCAGCTAACATTGCTCCATCTTTTTTCTCTCTGTACATTTTGAGTGACTGATGGGGAATGGGGAAGAAGTTAAAATTTGGACCAAACGACAACTTAGTTTTCGTTGCCACTGGGTTAATTAATGAGCGTGAAATGCATAAATGCGTTGCCACACTTCTCCTGCGCTTACCAGACATGCGGCCCAGCACACAGAGAGAGAGAGAGAAATAGTGAATGTTATAATATTATACAGAAGATTTCTGACTCAACGTCCCTTGTTGATGACAAAGTCCCCACTGAAACTGCCACCTTTATGTTCGCTTACCAGGCTTGTGGCCCAGACACACATACATGACTTAAGGGCCTGCTACACTACATATGCATCTATAAAAATTGAAAATTGAAAATGTCCTGTTGTCTTCTCACCTGTCAAGACAAATGTTTGATCACATTTTTCACACTGGCACGCTTTTGTCTTATTGATTTCTGCAAGAACCAGGGCATTGTCCTATTGATTTCTTTTATCTCAGGACAGTTTTATCACTTTTCGATCCTCTGTGCACCACTGTATATGGTTCGCTGTCAATGCGATGCGATTGTGACAATTTAAGTCATGATTCACATGAAATTCATGTATTGGGTCTACTTGAGCATAATTATATAGAGCGAAAGTAGTAGAAGTATTTTTTTTAGACGGAAGTATTTCACGTGATTCATTTCTCGCATCGTCACAATCGCATCACATTGACAGCGATTTGTATGTAGTGTAGCAGGCCCTTTACACACAATGAAATGCATTGCATACATGTACTGGTAAGGAAGATTTACACACGATCACGACTCACCGTCCTTTGTCGATGCCATAGTCCCCACGCACAGTGCCGGGGTCGGAGGCCAAGGGGTCAGTTTTGCCCAGCATGGATCGCCCCATATTCACCACTTCCTTACCCTCCCAGATCTGCATGGAGAGAAAACAAGATGGCAATGCCATGTAAGTGTACAACCAGTTCAACGGCAAAGAAAAAACCATGAAAACATTGAATTTACTGGAAACATGTTTGTGTTTATATGGTTTGACATATTGGTGAAATAATATGATGCAAAGCATGCATGCGCATACACAACTATACAACACATGCACACACACATGTATCAGTATACATGTGTGTGCGCACTCACACATTTCATGTAGGTCACACATACATGTGTGTGCGCACTCACACATTTCATGTAGGTCACACATACATGTGTGTGCGCACTCACACATTTCATGTAGGTCACACCGCAGGAATATCGGGGAGTTCTTTCATACAAATAGTTCACCCACCTTCTGTAACTTTGTCTAATCTGTCGCTCTCTTTGACTCTGCCTTTTCCCTTTGCTTACTGTCATCTACTATCTTTCTGCTTTATTTGCCCATTCTCCTGTCTTTTTTCAAGAAACTTACCAAAAAATTATTCATTCAAAGATGGACATGCTGGGCCTAATTATTTCCTAGTTAGGCGCATAACGGCAGCACGACGCATCTGCTCTCATGACAGGAAACTGTCTGAGTGATTGAAGAAGAAGAAAACACACAAACCAAGTGTTTGTCCATGGCCAAGACTGGCCGGGATGTCATGTAGGTCATCAGAGCGGGGAAGAAAGGCTTCTTTCAAAAGTGAGAGAGAGAGGGGGGGACAGAGAGAGAGAGAGAGGGGGGGGGGGAGAGAGAGAGATGGAGAGAGAGGGAGAGAGAGAAGAGAGAGAGAGAGAGAGGAGAGAGAGAGAGAGAGAGAGAGAGAGAGAGAGAGAGAGAGAGAGAGAGAACAAACTAGTGTTTTACCATGGCGAAGACGGGTCCTGATGTCATGTAAGCCACCAGCGCGGGGAAGAAAGGCTTGTCTTTCAGCTCGGCATAGTGTTGCTCCAGGCAGGGTTTACCTGGCTATCAATTAAAAAGAAAGAGGAATGAGTAAAGCTCGTGACCTTGACCTTTGACCAATGACCTTCATCTTCGAACGTGGCCTATAACTACATATAGTGTTGAGTGAACCTCCCTTTTAAGACTCCCTCTCACTTACGACCTACTTCACTGAGACATTGCCCTTCTTTGTAAGTATTAAAATTACCTCCCTTGTACAACTCCCTCCCACTTAAGACCTTATTTTGGATGATTTTTCAAGGTCTTAAAAGGGAGGTTCCACTGTATCTATCCGCATGAAAAAATGGATGATCCCAGGTCCCTCCGTTCAAACGCTATCGTGGCAACACAGCCACATAGTCAGTCACTCAAGAACAGGCAGCAGTGAAAATAATATTAGGCAGTTTTTACTTCACAGCTGCTGCTTATAGATCAATCCATCAATGAATCAGTTTAATGAATCAATGTATCATTTACTCACTTTCGGGACTTTCCTGGTATTGCAGTACCTCCAGGATCGTCCCACTATCTTTATAGTCTGTATTAATGTCCACCAGAGAGAGAGAGAGAGAGAGAGAGAGAGAGAGAGAGAGAGAGAGAGAGAGAGAGAGAGAGAGAGAAAAAGAGTGAGAGAGATGCAGAGAGAGTTAAAAAAAGTGTCAGTGTTTATGCAGCGTAGACATGCTAACAACTAGAGCATGAACACAGCATGAGAGAGAGAGAGAGATAGAGATTAGTGTAATGACTGAACCATAACAAATGATAGTCCAGACGACTGAAAGAGCATATTGAAATGAAAAACTGAACGAAAACTAGTCCTATAATTATAGAGAAGTACTCTCTCCTTCTTTGTGTGTGTGTGTGTGCGTGCGCGCGCGCTAGTGCGCGCGTGCGTGAGCAATGCATCTAGGGAACGGGAATATAAGATTTTGACGCGACTGTTCCACCATAAGCACACGTGTGACCTTCATCTACGTCCTTTCATTTCCGCTCAAAGGGTAAAGGTCGCAGCACTGCGAGGAGAATCTAAGCTTTCTGTTTCTGATCATACTCGCCGGTACGAGTTTTCTGGCCATAAAACCTACTTGGATAACAGATGTAAATTAAGTTATAGGGCTTTACACCCCAATGCTGTTAGCTACACTAATCTAGTCTGTTTCTTACTTCTTAGGTTATTTTTATTTGCTCTAAAACTGCAGGCGCTTGTATCGTATGGCACGGAGAAAGTCCCACCATCTACTCTAATCAGTTTCAAGTTGATTTTGTCTACTTAGTTGTCACCCTTGTTCTCTAGACTAGATCCAGACTAAAATCGATATTCATCCAATAATCCGTCATGTAGATCTAGACTTAAATTTCGAACAAGCTTCCCATTCTTATTTTATAAACAGCACATGATTTTATAGACAAATCTTTCCGCCATACCCTTATTCAGTTATTGCACAAGTATTTTTACTGATCGCAAGATTTGAGGTCTAGTCTACCTCAACACTTACCTTGCACAGTTTGGCCGCCACAAGTTTGTAGCCTCGCTGCTCAAAGCGCTTGACGATTTGGCCGATGAGACCCCGCTGAACTCCGTCCGGCTTGACGGCTATGAACGTTCGTTCCATGGACTGTTGATCTCCCACCACAACGGTAGTTTGTTGTTCGGCAGCCATTGCGGTGCAGTACCGTGTAGTGTAGTTGTTTGTAGTAGGGCCCTTCCTTGTAGTCAACAACGCGGCTCGCACTATCTGTCTGGCAGTGCAACTAGTGGCGCGTGCTGTTTTCGCCCCCAACAGGCCTAGAGCATTGTTGCAAGCACCGATGTCGACGTCATTGTATGGTAGAATCGTAGGAGAAAAGGGGGGGGGGGGGGGGGGGGGGTAAGGAAGCGTGATTTTTTTTGGAAGAAATCCCGAAACTAGTCTACGCATCACTTAGTCTATAGAAATACAGTAGTATAATAGGCCTAGTACTATAAAAAGAAAAAAGGGAGTGCTGTTAAAAAATTAGGCCTACATGTATTCATAATTACTTTAAAATATTTTATAAGTTTTTGAGAAAGGTACAGCAGTCACTGTCAGTTTTCTTCTAACCATAATTAGTCTACATAGTTTACACCTTAGTGTAGACTACACAGGGAGCTTAAAATCTAAATCTTCAACCACTTTCTGATTTAGACTGAACTTGTGGAAGATTTGTTTGTGTTTCAGGTTTGGTCTTGACAATGCAAGCAGGCACTGCTATACTATTTTACATCGTAATCGTTGGGAAATACAGTCATGCAGCCTAAACATGGTGGTGAGAAATGATGTCAATCCCATGATACTGCTCACTTTCTAACAAGCTGATAATAAAAGCCACTTTTTTAAAATTATTATATATAAATGGATAGGCATTGTTACGTGCTCTCCGAGGGAGAACAGCCGGAATTTCACATAGATAAGTCTCTGTGACCCCCTTCCCCATAACTCTGTGAGGAGCCACAGTGAAGTCTTCACCAACTTCCTCCAGCTCTGTCGGTCGTGAGCCAGAGTGGGTTTCTGCAAATGATTTTGCTGTCCATTCTGTGATGTTAGACCATCGTTTCTTTTGTCTTCCCCTACGTCTCCCTCCCTCAACAGTTCCCTAGAGGATCGTGATGAGTTTAGATGTTTGTCAGTATTGGTTGTTTTCTGTCTTTGAACATTTACTTGAAGAAAACAAAGCTTAGGAGAGCGTTAGGGCATCACCCAAGGATTTTCATTAAAATTTGGGGTCACTCTGGATGGACATTTAATTACATAGATACTTATGCAGATCCCTGTGTGTGTGTGTGCCAGAGATGAGGTTTTTTTCCATTTTTAATGTGGCATGATATAGTCTTGCACATCATAGTAAAATACAACCCATGGACACAGGATTCACATGCCAATCTGTTTTCTTATAGGTCTTGTCATGTCATCATGTTCCTTCTTCCTGTACACACCCGCCCTCCCCAAGTGCTTGTACTGATTAAATATGATCTTTCTCCAAAGTCGGAAAGTGGCTGTCCACATGGCAGAGTAATCAAAAACGGTCACACACGTAATGTTCTCATCCCTAGCTGGTGCATTTGTACCATATAGTTCAAGTGCTTCAGCTGTTAGTATGATCCCTGGAGTCTTTTAGCCAGGCTAAAAAAAAGCAAGGCAAGAAGGAAAAATAAGACAGTTAAAATGACAGACAGTTTGAGTCGAAAAGCCTTGTAAAATGATTACATTGCCTTTGAAAACAATATGGTATCACTATGCTGTTTTTAAGATCCCCCATGAGACTTGAGAGACTTATACGATAGAACCAAGTTGCTTCTAGTTGATTTGGAGGGGGGGCCCTAGAATTAAAAAACAAACTGAAGTAGTTTCTGGTAAAATTAAAAAAACTGAAATTGGTGTGAAACTGAAAGAATTGCGCCCATGCAAAAAGGAATGAAAAATAAAGCTTGCTACGATTCTACATTTTAAAAACTTACAAAACAAAAGGAGTCCACAACACACTGCGAACCAAAACATGTCATACGAATCATTGCCTATAAATCATGACAGTAATCTTTTAATCAAGTTTCTTACCAACAAAATGGAAAGGAAGAGGGGACATGGTACTGGTAGATGGAGTGCACAAACCACTAAATCCTCAGCGTGTGAAACTCACACCAACTACTGTCAAGCTTCTGATCAAAGTAACAATGCAGTCTGCTCTAGCACTCTCATTAGTGTCACCCACAGTGTCGTTTTACACCTGACCTCTAAAGTAGATCATCTTTACATTTTCCTTTTATTCCACCAAGGAATGAATGAAAGTTAGGTTTTATGTCCACTCAGCTGTGAAACAGCACATATGGGACGAACCATCATTCAAAGCTCTGAGCAGATTCTGGAGGTACTGCAATACCAGGTCTGATCTTAGATATGTAACCCCTCTCCAGGAAAGAACCCTCCATCTTTTTTGTACTCCCAGTTCTGTAAGATCAGGAGTACTTTGAAATGAGAACTAGGATCCGAGCGTTTCTCTGTGTGTGCGCGAATAATAAAAAATGTCTTCAACTTCACAGCGCCTAAACTACTGAACGTCTTAACGAAAGATGGCAGAATGGTTCTAGATGCAGCCTGTGATACATTGACAGAATGACAAGCTACATCGACGTAATTCCTGTGAATCACATTTAAATGTTTACAAAGATAATGGATGGATTTCAACCAGTTAGTTTAAGTGAAAAAGTGTCATCTAAGATTGTTAAAAATCACTGGGTATTGCCAGTAATTTCATGGTGTGTGGGAGTGATCTCGCCTAATTCAATCGGTCAAACAGGGAAAGTTACTCCACCTTCAGGCCAACACACACACAAGACACCCCCACACCCCTCATTTCGTGTGTTTGAGGAGACACACAGCATGTAGAACGCAGTGCGTCATTCTAAAAATTTGATGTAAGTTATATTTTTATGTCACACTCACAGTTTGCAAGTTCTATCACTTTGTAGCAACTGGCCACCCCTTATTTTGGTCGCTGACTGGTATCCTGTGGTTTCAAGCTTCGATGTCATTGTATGGTATTTGACCGAGTAATGGAGGTAAACAACTAAGCTCTTCCCTAGTTTTCCCCCGAAAATCATCTCTTGTTTTAACACAAAATGAACCACAATTTTGCAACATTGAAAATAGTTTCCCTTGACTGGGAGTACAGCATATGACTGCTTTTCTCTTAGAGCCTCGACTCCTTTACCTTCCAGCTCTGTCAGTATTTAATGGCAGGCTATTTCTGTTCTTCAGTTATATAGACGTGGATGTACATTTTAACTAGGATTTGCAGTTTGGAACTTGAGACTTTGAAGTATGTCATGTATAGATAATGATCTTTGAAAGGGTTCATGTCAAGCCTTTAAAACAGATTTTAACTGGGAAAATCACCAAGAAGCTATCTGTGAAAATACATTTTTCAAGAACTTAGGAAGGCAGTATATTTAAATCAAAGTTTGACATTTTTTCCTCCCATTTTTCGTGGTACCCACATGTAGTATTTACTTTACCAAATTTAACAACATGGGTGTAACTTTTCCTGGCATACAAGGATTTCGTTTTTGAATTTTACCAGAAAAGGAATTTCCTTTTTTTTTTTAAATTGTCAAACAAGATCTTTGGGAGTCTACTGTATTTTTCAAACACTTTAAAATAAACATGTACATAAATTGTGGAAAAAGCAAACTAAAATACCTTCATAAAATGATAAATCAATTTTTGCTTCAGCTGCAGGGGGACATTACTCCTGGACCCCGGCCTTTCATTTTGTGTAGTTGCACCCATGTTACAAACATTTCATGATCAAATGGATCTATGGTGTCTTTTGAAAAAAGAGACTTGAAAAAAATCATATTTTGCAGCTAGAGTGTGAAGATGCTAGTTGCTATAGCACCATTTTTTTGACCTTGACCTTTGAGTTTGAGTTTAACCAATGATCATTTTTAAACTTGGCCTAGATATCCCAAGTACCCATGCGCATGTACTAAAACCAATGACTGTTAGGCCAGTTGAATTCTCCGTTCAAGTTCCAGTCTGAGTTTTTGGATAGCCTCCACTGTGAATAGTGTACTGTCCCCACTAACGATAACTCTATCAGCCCGGTTGGCCGAGCTCTTAAGTAGTCCATCTTACCTTTTAGAATATCTTGCTAAAACTTCAACCTCCTAGGTTCCTCCGTTCAAACATTATCATGTTAACACAGCAGCAACAGACAAATGTCACTGAAAACATTACCAACCTCGCTTCCTGGCTGGTAAGTATTGGCCAGTGCAAAGAACACCTTTTGCAAGAGTGAATGCCCTTGGTGGGTGGGGAAGATGCTTGAGTACTGACCAAAAACAAGGGCATAACTCTCACCAATAACCCTATTTGAGGCCACTTAATGGCTGCCTTTTTGCAAGAGTGAATGCCCTTTTGGATACTGACCAACAAGGGCTTAACTCTTGCCATCAAGGGAGTTAATCCCTAGTTGCAGTGGCCAATAGAGGAAAAGAATGTTTTTAACCACAACATTCTGGCCATATAACACATGGGGTAGGTGTGAGTCTGTGTACAGATGTGTATGTAATTGATGTATTTTTTACAACACAAAAACACTCAAGCATTCACATCAGACAGCACAGAATGTTTTTCATTTCTTTTTTTTCTTTATTTCCCCCGTTTTTCAAGTCATTTTTTTTGTCAGTCTGCAGGCAAGCACCAGACCTGAAAAAGAAAAAATAATAGAAATATATTAGACATATATATGTGTGCGCGTGTGTATGTACAAGCGAGAGAGAGAGAGGAGTGTTGGAGAACATCAGTTCAAAATGCAGATTTTTCAATAAAATCCACTAAGGTGAAATCAGTCCCCAGCATGAACAAAAAGTTTTGTAAGAAATAACTTCAAAATGCCAAAAACAGCATAGTTTTTGCTAGAAATCACTTTAAAATGCCAAAACAACATAGTTTTGTAAGGAATCACTTTAAAATGCCAAAACAGCATAGTTTTGTAAGGAATCACTTTAAAATGCCCAAAACAGCATAGTTTTGTAAGAAATTACTTTAAAACGCTATTTCAAATCGACATTTAAAATCACACTGATGAAAAAGGCAAAATCCTGCA